>CABHPQ010001304.1:60415-85608 GCA_902168405.1 Peromyscus aztecus
CCTAGTTTGGTCCCATGCAGGCTCCCCAGCTGTCAGTCCAGTTCTCCAAATATTAAAAAGAATTCTTAACAATAATAACAATGTAGAAAAGTGTTCCCTTTGCAAAAATAAGTTCATCCCCATCAGGAAGGAGATCTTATCACAAATCTGGTAGATGTAAGAAAGACTGGCAAATTCATCCTTTCCCTTTCTGAGCTAGATACCAAAAGAACAAATTTGAAAGCAGCCATTACCGAGAGGCTGAGTGTGTGGCAAAGGAAGACATCTCAGCCTTGCAGACTCATGGCATCACAGCTATGCTCTGAAACCACCCTCTTGTGTTCTCCCTGCGCACCTGGGCATCTCACCACCGGCTCAGCCAACACTTACCTCAGCACCTTGTCATTGTTGGTCACTGGTCCCCTCTTCTGTTAAGTGTGAGAAAATTATCTCCAGATCGAAGCTATGAAGAAGAATCAACATGATTTAAAACCGATGTAGCACACTGACTCGATCATGTGTTGACTTCATCCCAACAAGGGATCTGTTCTCATTCAGATGCGAAGCTCAGGTAGACGCTTCCCATACCTGCCCGGAGGCCATCATGACTCCTAAAGCACAGGGATCCATGGGACAGCATTTACCCTTCTCAACCCCTGCCTCCATTTTCCTAGCTCCCCTTAGTGTCATGTGGAAGCTCTCTTCTTGACAGTCTGGGGCTCCCCCTTCCCGGTGGCCTGTAGGCTCTCATGCTGTTCTTTGGTAATCTGGTCTGCACAGATTCTGGAAGAGCCACACACTGATGCCTTTATGTGGAAGGTAAAGATCTAATTCTCCAGGAGAATGGGTTTTGGAAAGACCATCCAGAAACTGTTTTGATCATTATTTTAATTGCACGCGTGCACATCCAAATTGAAATGAATTCCTCTCTTTAACATTTTGGTGGATGTTGAGTCTTCCTTACCTTTTCCAAATGTCTTAGAACTAAGCCTGCAAAGCAACCGCTTCACAAACTTCTTCAGACTGTCTTTTATTTTTATCTCGGCTCCTCACAGGATATCTGGCTCCTACAAGGAGGCTCGGTGAATTAGTCATGGACCTCTGATAGTCACCACTAATACTCACAGTGTGAGGCCCTTGGTGCGCCATCTTCTTTAATGCTGATGCTACCTCTGTATTGCTAACACCATGTAGGAACTTGCCCTGGGGTAGGAGGGATGAAGCCACTTGCTGGGTTCTAACAACTGGAAAGAATAAAGCAGATTTCTGAACCAGATCTGCCTCATACCAAATCCCCTGCGCTTCATTGAGCAAAATATGAGAAGAACAATTGAATCGAGGGGCTGTAAATATCCGTGCTGGCTCTTGGCTTCATGATTTATTGAGAAATTAGAGCTGTTCACCCAACAGCAAGGGGCACATGAGAAACGAGAGTGAGGAGTTCTTTTAAGAGGAGGCAGTGAGGCTGGGCAATGGTGGTGCACGCCTTTAATCCCAGCACTCGGGAGAGGCAGAGGCAGGCGGATCTCTGTGAGTTCGAGGCCAGCCTGGACTACAGAGTGAGTTCCAGGAAAGGCGCAAAGCTACCCAGAGAAACCCTGTCTCAAAAAAAACAAAAAACAAAAACAAAAACAAAAACAAAAAAAAGAGGAGGCAGTGAGACCTGACCTCAGCAAGAGATGGCTCCACCAGAGCTGCAAAGCCCTCAGACCAAGACAGAATCGTTTGGGGCCAAGTCTAGTTTCTAGAAGCGGAAAGCGACATACAAGTCTTCCATAGCCACTTTTAATTCAGATACTAGGAAAGCTCAGGCAGATGGATTATGAGACACGATCTCAAATTACTTTTTTAAAGGCAGAAGCAGATCCGGATAAGTACTCTCTGCTTCCTCTCGTATGTTGACAAGGGCGGTTCAGGTTTTTGAAAGTAAAAAGCAGGCCAGAAGAGTGTTTGGGGAGGGGAGATCTGAAGAAATAAAGACCATTGGAGTACAAGTGACATGAAAGTAGAAAGGAGGGCTATTTGAGGGCAAGAAACCGAAAGAGATGGACAGAGGATGGGGAGAGGGCAGTGGGGGAGGGGGATAAACCAGTAGCAAAGCACAAAGACATATATGGATGAAAATGCCAGAACAGAACCTTTTGTTTGTATACTGACTAAAGACAATAGTTTTTAAAAGGAATGTATGTGATAATGCTGAGCATGCAGCTCAATGGCACAGCATGTGCCTCGCGTCCAGGAGATCCCCCCCTCCCCGGAATTTAATCCCCAGTAGCATACATACATACATACATACATACACACACATGTAAACCTTCTGCACCTCCAGAGCCTAAATTCTTTACCACTGTTATTGCTCTTAAGCATTCGTCTAAGAGAGAAGCATTTTATTAAGATTGCAGCATTGTATTATCTAGGCACCCTGAACAGTAGCTAGCTAACTCATTAAAAGGGATTGCTTTCTTTGATTGATGGGACAGCAGGCTATAATTGGAAGGGCACTTAGAGGCTGGGAAGCACTACGTGACTTGCCTACGATCCCACAGTGGCCCCGTGGCCAATGTGAGAGTCCCACTCTAACCCTGCAGTCTGTGGTACTTTCCATTACACCTTCTTCCTGTCCTGCCAAAAGCTGGCTGCACATCAGTGCTGGAACCAAGCAGTGCACTTTGAATGCAGGCTGAGTGATCTATGCGAAGGCCTGAGAGGGCAGACCTGGGAGTTTTGTGCAAAAGAGACTAAGTAGGAAGAAGTCGAGACCAAGGCACTTAACTAGGAAGGGCGGTTGAGCAGTACTGCTGGGTCCCGGAAGAAAATGTCCCTCACCCTCCTCCTCCACTAGAGGGTAACAGAATGCTCTGAAATATAAAGACCAGACAACCAACCCCAGTAGGGAGGCACATATCCATAACACCAGCACTTGAGAGGCTAAGACAAGAGGATATTAAGCCTGGGCTACATAAAGTTCAAGGCCAATCTGTGCTACATAGTGAGATCCCTTCTCACAAAACCACACAAGGGACAGTGAGAGAGATGGCTCAGTGGATAAAGTCCCTTGCCGCCAAACTTGATGATCTGTGTTTGATCACTGGAGCCCACGTGGTGGAAGGAAAGAATGGACTCCCCCAAGTTATCCTCTGACAGCCACACTCCAGCATGCACACACACACACACACACACACACACACACACACACACACATGCATGCACATGTTGGGATCGGGGAGTAAAACATAAAAAAATAGATGAAAGCCATCAGACAACCTGATGAGAGAACATAAGAAAGTCCTAGGCTGTGCTTTTATTTTCAAGACAGAGTTTCTCCTTCTTCTTCTTCTTCTTCTTCTTCTTCTTCTTCTTCTTCTTCTTCTTCTTCTTCTTCTTCTTCTTCTTCCTCTTCTTCCTCCTCCTCCTCCTCCTCCTCCTTCTTCTTCTCCTTCTTCTTCTTCTTTTTTTAGACAGGGTTTCTCTGTTTTGGTGCCTGTCCTGGATTTCACTCTGTAGACCAGGCTAGCCTCGAATTCACAGAGATCTGCCTGGCTCTGCCTCCCGAGTGCTGGGATTAAAGGTGTGTGCTACCACCATCTGGCTTGACAGGGTTTCTTTTCTTTTCTTTTCTTTTCTTTTTTTCCTTTTTTTGTTGTTTTGTTTTGTTTTGTTTTTCAAGACAGGGTTTCTCTGTGTAGCTTTGTGCCTTTCCTGGAACTCACTTGGTAGCCCAGGCTGGCCTCAAACTCACAGAGATCTGCCTGTCTCTACCTCCTGAGTGCTGGGATTAAAGGCGTGTGTCACCACCGCCCGGCAACAGGGTTTCGTTATGTAGCCTTGGCTATTTGTGTAGACCAGGCTGGCCTCAAACCCACAGAGATCCTCCTGCCTCTGCCTCCCAAGTGCTGGGATTAAAGAAGTGCACCATCACCACCCGCTGTGCTTTATTATTTTAGACCGTGAGCATGTGGGAGAACGGCATAGCTTCTCAGTCTTCTCTCTCCTTTATTCCCTATAAAGAGGTGGTTGAGAATGGGTTCTAGGTTTTGACATTCTGGGATTCTCTCGGACTTGAAATTATTTGAAGTGATGTCCTGGGGATGTTCAGAACACCCCACTCTGCTATGAATACTCTGTGACAAGTTATCTCCCCAGGTTCTTCTGAATTTTATTTTTGGGAGCCAGAGCCAGCTAATGAATTCATGCCAGCCACAGAACATCTGTAACCCCTCCATTCCCCCATGAATGGATGCGTCCTTAAGTGTTAACTCTCTGAAAGCTGGTCACGAGCCTCAGCCATTTAATAGAAATCTCAATAAAAATGTATTAGCAGAGTAGCAAACCAAAGTCCCAGGAAGAAACTATCCGAGTGAGATATCCAAGGAGACGTTCCCTTCGGTCCCATTCATGCTGTTGGGGATTCTTCACAAAACTTTTTGGAGAAAAGGAATATAATTTATTAGTTTTTCATCTGTGAGAGAGAGTATACCTGGGCTTTTTCTCTAACACATAGCCAACAGGAAGCATTGTTTGTCAGTCTCTCTATCCATGGGATGGAGCATGTCTGAGAAGCATTTTGAGTGATGTCTTCAAGCTATAAGTCGTGCTTTTCTGGTTTTCTTCCTTGTGGTAAATGTCCCTCCCCCATTTCCTCCATCAGTTAAATATTGCTGCATATAAAATTACACCCCAAGACAGTGGTTTAAACCAGCAAACACCAATCAGGTCACAGTTTCTGTAGATCCAAAACTCAGAAGAGACTTAGCTGAGTGAGTTCTGGCTTAGGATCATCTGAGGGTGTGGTCAAGGTCAGGCACCGTTCATCTGGAAGCTTGTTTGGGACTAAAGGGTCTGACTCGGTATTAGTCTGCTCACTGTCACAGCAAAGCACCCCAGGCTAGGTGGCTTAAAGAACAGACACTTGTTTTCTCAGAGTTCTGTAAGCTCTATGTTGATATTAAGGTGCTAGCAAATTTGCTGTGTGATGAGAGCCCGCCCTCCAGCTTGTAGACAGCTGCCTTCCCTCTGTGTTCTCACGTGGACCCTCCTCCATGATGCAGGGAGAGAGAGCTCCCCATCTGCTCTTCTTAGACAGACATTTGTTTGACCGGGACAAGCTCCCTCCTTAGGATTTCATTTACCCTCTGTTACTTCCTTAGAGGCTCCATTTTCCAATATAGCTACAGTTGGGACCGCAACTTCAGCGGCTGAACTGGGGCAGGGAACTTAAACCCTCCTCAGTCCACCGCTTCCCAAAGAATGCTCATTTACGTAGGAGGTACATGAGACTCTCCATGATGAGTTTGTTTTCTTTGTGTTGGGATGTCTGACTCCCCACAAAAGGAACAGTCCAAAAGAACAGGGTAGAAACCACCATGTGTTATATGACCCAGCTTTGGAAGTTAAACACCATCATTTCTGAAGAAAGAAATACTACTGACTAAACAGGCCGGGCTTCCTTGGTGGAGGAAGTAGCTACAGACAGTCGTGAACGCCAGGAAGCCATCTTGGAGGCCAGCTCCCACACCACTGTGAAAGATCGGGAGCAGCAGACCCAGAAACAGAACAAGATTCTAGTTCTGTCGGTTCTAAGCTGTGGAAATCTGAGCTGATTTCTCCATTGTCAGGACAGTAATGACTTCAGTTTAAATGGCTGTTAAGTAATAAATGAGAAAATAGACTTGCCGTATCACAAATAGTTGTCATCAGGTAAATACCCTTTTCCTCCTCCAAACTTGTCTCACCCATCACTAGCCCTGTTTGCTCTGACTTCACGGCCCTTTCTCATATAACCACAGCACAGGGATTCTGGAGTGTCAGTTAGAAAGGACTTAAAAATCAGTTAATCTAATACTCAACACATTTTTTTTAACCATCAAGTCTTTTTCTGTGTTTTGTTTCCAAGAAGTCCCATATTTTTTAAATACTTTTGACCACCAAACAAATATAGTAATTACATACTCATCTCTCCCATTCTCTCTATCTAAGCGTCTATCACAGCCCGTCAGAAATTCCTATCAGTGATCTCTAGTGCTTCCAACGATGAGTTGGGAGTCTTTTAGTGAAAAATTAAGTGATTATTTAAGAGAACCAGACAGGTGAAAAGATTTCATTCATACAGGTTAGCTTGTAATAGAACTGGGGCTCTAACCTGGTCCCCCTGATTCCAAAGCCATAACCATCCCTTAATTCTAAGTGGTCACTGTTATGAATTATTGCGGTGGGGGGGGGGGGGGGGGGGGGGCTCCACCTCAGCCCCTGGCACCCTGACATCCCTATACCCAAAGAGTCTGGAATATTCTGGTGGAAGATCCACCTCAACTCCCTCCCCCATCTCTTTGCCCAAACCCACCCCTTCAAAGCCCTCTAAACACAGCTCCTCCCCCAGAGAGGCTCAAGACCACTCCCACAGGGTATTTAAGCTGCATCCCAAAAAACAGAACCTTGGTTTTCCTGTCTCTCATCCCTGTCTCCTCTCTGGGGGGCCTGGAGAATCACCCGGGAATGCTTTACCCATTAAACCTGGGCTTTTTCTAATTGAACCAGTCTAATTCAGTCTGATTTGGATTGCTGCAGTGGCAGCGGCAGCAGCAGAGTCCTATAGGGGTGTAAAAAAAAAAAAAAAAACCTTATGTGGGGGGGAAGGAACACCCCGAGGGTATCCCTCATGTGCAGGGAAACATGCTGCAGCAGGCTGGGCACATGCATCCATGTGGAGAGTTTATTATAATAGAGAGATGGCCTGGCGGTGGTGGCGCTCGCCTTTAATCCCAGCACTCAGGAGGCAGAGGCAGGAGGATCTCTGTGAGTTTGAGGCCAGTCTGGTCTACAGAGCGAACTCCAGGACAGGCACCAAAACTACACAGAGAAACCCTGTCTCAAAAAACCAAAACCAAAAAAAAAAAAAAAAAAAAAAAAAAAAGTGCTGTAAGGATGGGGTGAAAAAAGTCATCCTAAGGAGCCCTCCTTGGTGGAGGAGGCTGTGAGGGCTTAAATTTGCATACATCCTGCTTTGCCGTGGGGAACAAGGGCTGAGAAGTGTTTATCCTTGTTTATCTTGGACTGGCCTTCAGCTTCAGGTTTGAGGGTGAAGGTCAGCATTGTGATAGGAGTCTAATGCCATTGCTTCTCCAAAAGGGTCAGAAAAGAATCAAAGAAAGAAAAGCCCGAGAATCAAAGCAAAATTGCTCCAGCCTGCAGATGCAAAACATTGGTGTTTAACAAGCAAGTTAAGTGGGCTAGTTATTTAAAAGTCAATACGTCATAATTAGTTTTATGCTATTTCTCTCTCTCTCTCTCTCTCTCTCTCTCTCTCTCTGTGTGTGTGTGTGTGTGTGTGTGTGTGTGTGTGTGTGTGTGTGTGTGTGGTTCCCAATCATTTCATAGTAGAATTTCCCATATATGCTCCAGTCTGCCTTAGTGTTATTAAAGGGCACAGGGAATGAGGATTTTGTATTTTCCATTTTCGGCCCAAATATTAAGTGAGAGAGGTAAATCCCTGGGGGTGGATACGGTCCTGGTAACAGGGCTCAGAGGCACTGATAGGGAAGAAAAGGAAGTTCAGAGAAAAAGATCAGATAAAAGTTTCAGTTGGGCCTATCCCACAGAGACACATCTGAAACTCTGATTTGCTCCAACCCTGCAGGCTGTTTGTGCCCGGGGAGAGGAGAGTTCAGTGTTCCAGATGACTGGCAAGCTTGAATGTCATTGCTCACTGCCACGCAAGCCCTGAAACCTTGGGAGCGCCATGGAAGGCAGTCCAGAGTGATGCTTAATGTCAATTACACTCAATGTCAATGCACTGTAGTCTCTCAGCCAGATATGGTTCATGGCAAGAGATCATGATTCCTAGAAAAGAAGAAAGGAAGGAAGGAAGGAAGGAAGGAAGAAGGGAGGGAGGAAGGGAGGGAAGGAAGAAAGAAACCTTTACAAAAATAATAATGAGCTGCTTTTGAGGGTACTTCATATTGACCCAGTGACTAAAACATCTTTCAACACGTCTCCCCATCAGGCATTTCTTACACAACCACTGTGCTTAAGATCTTTTCCTGCAGAGTTTGGCTGGGGCATACGTTACAGGCAACATGAACATGTACAGGACGCAACATGGAGGCCAAAGGAAAACAAGACCAGGTACTTGGCAAATGTTTTCCTAATCTGAGTTATAAAGAGAATCGGAATTAGATGACCTTGAGGGGTACATTTGTCTGGGTTGTCATATCAAAGTGGCCTTGACTGAGTGACTTAAAGAACAGAAGTTTAGATTCTCACAGTCATGGAAGCTGCAAGTGTGGGATCCAAGTGTTAGGATGGTTTCTCCCATGGTCTGTATGTGCCTTCTTTCATGTCTTTGCATGATCTTCTCTGCACCTTTTTGTGTCCCAATCAGTTCTATGTATTTGTCTGTAATATTGGAGCATTCCCTTTGTGGAAGAGAACAGCTTGAGAAAATGAATGGAAATTATAAGGGCAGAGGGCTGTGCGGCAGACAGACTTTCTCTTCCAAGTTGGTAGTGAAACAAATAACAATAATGTGCACATCCAGGCCTGTGCTGCTATTAAGAGTTTCATAAACATTACCTTGTTTTCATGACTAGAATACCACCCTAATAACCTCATATTAAAAGAGCTTATATTTGAAAGAAATCACAAGGATATAGTGCTTGTAACTTATCCCAGAATTCAGGCTGAAACATTAGGAGTGCAGCAAGTTCTAGGCTAACCTGGACTAGGGTGTCTCAAAATAGTAATAATAACAAGAGATTGTCTCTACATACAGCCACATTCGAGAGTTAAGACTCCAATGTAAGGACTCTAAGAGCACACAGTGCAGTCCCTACATGTGAAAAGCGATGCAAATCTATCAATAGAGCGTCTGTGCCTCATGCTTTGTATTGCAATGCTGCGGGAGTGAACTCAGATGGAAAAACTGCCAGTCACTGGTGTGGTCTGAAGAAGGCTTTACTGACAAGTGGGGACTGCATTAGCTAGAGAGGTGTGTCAAGTTTGCATGAGGGTAAAGAGAGGAAGTGGGAACAGAGAGCATTCTAGGTGGAAGGACCGGCACAGAAAATGTTAGATCTGCCTCTAAGAAGACGTGTTCAGAGATTGAGTAAAGTAACTTTGTAAGATTGGAGCATTCACTTTGAATAAGAGAACCGTTGAGAAAATGATAAACCAAAGAGTAGAGAGCTGGACTGCAGACAGACTTTCTCTTCAAAGCTGGGGTTACAGTAAAACAAAAACAATAATGTGTACATACGGCTTCGTGCAATTATTAAGATTTTTCATAACATTATCTCATTTTCAGGTCTCTGATATTCAATGAAGTCATCAGGGCCTCATTCCAACCATTATATGATGGTTGTTATTTGAAATTAAACTGGAAGGGATCTAAATGGCTCAATCAGCAGACTTTTAAGAGCTACCATCAGGGTGGTGTTATAGGCGAAGCAATCTGATGGGCATTAATTAGGAAGAACATTCTGGAAGGGGAAGAGGCAGGAGAAAGCTGTTTACACTTAAATCAGGAGTGAGCTGAGAAAAGGGACAAAGGGGTGGTATGAAAGTTAGAAAACTTCCAGAAGACAAAAGATATGCCAGAGTTGATGTTAGTTAATAAACATGCTAGAAATGAAGAGTCCATGAAGTAAGCAAAAGTGGCCATGGGCAGGGTTACACGTTTGGTTCCCGATAGACTTCTCTATCTGGGTATAACTTAATTGACAAGATCCTCCCCCCACTTTGGTAGGTAGGGCCAGGAGAAAGAAGAGCAACTCTGTACCCATTGTACCTCTCACAGGCATTTGATGTATTATACTGTAATTATGGATTCATCTATCTGTCCTATAGTAGTATATATTTCTCAGCCAGGAAGGTGACAGTATATTATTTATCCTTGTACACCTCATAGCTAGTAAAGTGCTTCAAAAGTTAGATGTTCAATAAACACCTTTGGAATTCATGAATAAATGAATGAGAGTAAGCAGCCAGGGAAACCAACACAGGAACTGGGTTAAAGCTGAAGCCTGAAAGAAAAGAGGCATTTTATTTCTTTTTATTTTTTTATTATTTATTTGTTTTTGGTTTTTCAAGACAGGGTTTCTCTGTGTATCCCTGGTTGTCCTGGATCTCACTCTATAGACCAGGCTGGCCTCACTCTCACAGAGATCCTCCTGCCTCTGCCTTCCGAGTGCTGGGATTAAAGGCGTATACCACCACTGCCCAGCTGAAGAGAGGCATTTTATAATACACGAGTGAATTGGATGGAAAATATAGAACCAAGTCTAACTAGAGGTAACTCAACAGATCTAAGTCTGCAATCAGCAGGGCAATGGGGTGGAGAAAGGTGAGAGTCAGAGGTGTCCAGGATACAAAATCTGCAGGACCAGAGCCAGGACTGAAAGAAAGGAAGAAATGAGTCAAGCATTAGTCCTAGTTCTGACTCAGGAAACCGGGTCAGAAAATGGACAAAGTGGATGGTACTAGAGTCAGAACAGATACCCTCCATCAGGTTCAGAATGCAGGTGGCACAGCACCAGTGTGAGGTGCCTGAGATATTCCGAGAGAGATGCTCTAGCTGGATGTCCCGGCTATAACAGGAAAGAGGTCTGCATGGTAGAGTAGATTAGGAAGTTATCAGCATTTGTGTGTATGGAGACCCTGGAGTTGATGAAACATCAGACTAAGTGTGGAGGAAAACAGGATCTGGAGCCAATCTTTATGGTTCACATCCATGAGAAAAAAGAACTGATGGAGATTTGAGGAAGAGTAGGTGTAAAGAGTGGGTGGGTCTACTCCTTGTGAGCTGAGAGCATATTTGAGTGTGGCCTGTGTCTGCTTTTCAAAAACTTAAGGCTCTTAATATAGAGGAATAAGAAAAGACAAGAGCCAGCATTGACTGAGTACACACATTGGTCAAGCACTAAACACTTTTCTTGGGGAATCTCATTTATTCTCCATAACCATGCTATTAGTGCATGATCCGTGTGTGTGTGTGTGTGTGTGTGTGTGTGTGTGTGTGTGTGTGTATGTTTTGTGTGTGTTGTGTGTGTGTGTTGGGGGAGGGGGCTCTCGTAGCCCAGGCTGTCCTAAATCTCACTGTATAGCTGAGGCAAACCTTGAACTCCTAATATACCTGCCTCACCTCCTAAGTGCTAAGATTATAGATAGACCACACATAGCTTACATGATTCTTTTGGACAGAATATCATTCAGACATAAAAATATAAAACATGCAGCATGGATGAACTTGCAGATGTGATGGTAAGTGGAATAAACCTGTCATTAAAAGACAACATCAGTGAATGTGCTTATATTACTTACATAAGGATTCTAAAATAGTCAAACTCATAGAAGCAGAGAAGAGAATGGTGAGTGCCGGGAATTGATGGGTTGGGAAAATGAGAAGGTGCTAATCAACAGGTGTATTAACTTAATCCTACATTTTCAACTCATAATTGATATAAAAAATATTAACAGGATCTTTTATACTACTTTTCTTATTGCGTCTATTTTATTTCTATAGTGTCTCTCAATTCAGGTGGCCACATTTCAAGTGCTTAATAGCCACAAGTGGCTTAGTCCTAGGAGCTCCAGCCCTGGAAAGCTTTGGCATGGAACTATAGTCAGACTGTGTGATGGAGACAAACCTTGAACAATCAGAGTGATGAGGTAGAAAGGGATCTGTTTCTACTGCTTAACAAAGGTGTACAGTGGGGGTCGGGGAGAAAGACTGGCCGTATTTACTCATCTCGCAGGGGGGACAATCAGGACTGAGGTCCATGTGCTTTGAGTCTACAGCCAATGTCCTTCCACCACATGACAGTGAGATGTGGATCTTGGCCTTGGGGAAGCTTGCTTAAAAACTACAAAGTGGGGGTTAGAAGTGAGATCTGCTGGAACCCTGCAGAGCCCACCTAGGTGAGAGGCCTGGCTCACAGAAGGGACTGTGGAGAGCATCCACTGGCTTCAGCAGACTTATTTTTATTGTATGTGTACGAGCGTTTCACCTGCATACATAGATGTGCACTGCCTATTGGCCGAAACAGCTTTATCTATCAACCAGGGAGAGCGACACATATTCACAGCAGAGCTCTGATGCTCTCAATCAGTTATCCATCTCTCCAACCCCCTCCACTTGTTTCTTGACGTGTCTCCCCTGCACCCATGCAGGGGCACCAGTGAGGAAAGGAAATCGTGGATACATATGTAAGAGTAGGCTGCCGGGTCTCATGTAGGATTGCGATTGCTGTGATGAAACGCCATGACCCAAAGCAAGATGGGGAAGAAAGGGTTTATTTGACCTATATTTCCACATCATAGTCATCAGTGGAGGAAGCCAGAGAAGGAACTCAAACAGGTCAGAAACCTGGAGGCAGGAGCTGATGCAGAGGCCATGGAGGTTGCTACTTATTGGCTGGCTCCCATGGCTTGTTCAGCCTGCTTTCTTATATAACCCAGAACCACCAGCCCAGGGATGGCATCACCCACCATAGGCTGGGCCCTCCCACATCAATCGCTAATTAAGAAAACGTCCTACAAACTTGCCTGCAGCCCAATCTAATGGAGGCATTTTCTCAACTGGGGCTCCCTGCTGGCTTGTCAAGTTGACATAAAACTAGCCAGCTCAGCTTGTTTTTAAAAAGTGATCCATGAGAGTTCAGTGCTATCCTCCACTATATAGTAAGTTTGAGGGTAGCCTAGGCTAGGATGACATACTCTGTCAAAGAAGAGATGAGAAGAGAAAAGAAAAAAAGAAAAAAAGAGAGAAAAGAAAATCCATCTTTTCACGAACATCTTCCCCAGCTGTTCCTACCTGGTTTACTCTCAGGATTCCCAGGGCTCTGGAAGCTTGCCTGTAGACTGTGCCCACTCCCTCTGAACTGCAGATATGGAAATCGATTCCCCAAAAGGGAGAATTGATAGCAAGACCATACAAGTTGCCAAATAGCAAAGCCAACTGTAGGACCTAGGACCTCTAAGTTACTGTCAGCCGCATTCTGTTATTTTTGACATCTGATAGTACAGTCACTTTCTGAACCTCGTCCTTGAGGTGGTTCCTTCTGAGTGGGGCTGGTGGAAAGAGGTATTGCTATTTTGGTCCCATAGAGACCCCATAGCTCATCCCTCTATCCCATCTGCCCCTCCTTCTCATGATAAATGAGAAACCCCATCACAGGGTTGAAAGTCTTTATTACAGTGTGGAAAAGCGTTCAGAATCTCTCAAGAACTGGGGCTGGAGAGCAGACTCCGTGGTTAACAGCATTTGCTGCTCTTGCAGAGTACCCAGGGTCAGTTCTCAGCACCCTCAGGGTGCTCATGACCATCTCTAACTCCAAATGCAGGGCCTTTGACCCCCTCTTCTGACTTCCAAGAGACACGCGCCTGATATCTGTGCATGTACGCATACAGGCAAAAATAAAAATAATTTTTTTTTTTTTGGTTTTTCGAGACAGGGTTTCTCTGTGTAGCTTTGCGCCTTTCCTGGAACTCGCTTGGGAGACCAGGCTGGCCTCGAACTCACGGAGATCCGCCTGCCTCTGCCTCCCGAGTGCTGGGATCAAAGGCGTGTGCCACCACCGCCCGGCAAAAAATAAATATTTTTAAAATTTACTATGAATTGGTGTGGAGTGCAAATAGCACACTTACTGATGCCCATTTAGTTAAATGCACAGGCTTGCTTTCATCTGAGTACATACATAGAAACTTGTGACTGAATGAAAAAAAGAGAGAGAAAAAGAAAGAAACATGACTACTCCTAGGTATGGTGCAGGAGAAAAGCATAGCGTAGATATATGGGAGAGCAGAGCCAGAGGCAGGGACATCTGGGAGAGTCCAGAGTGGACATGACCCTGAGCCATGAGGAGAGGGGAAGAGGAAGGGGGAGTATGTAGGGGGCGGGATATGCCAGCTCGAAGGCATTCCAGGAGGCATAACGGGTAGGGACTGAGGGATGCAGGGAGAAACTGGGGGCCAGTGTGCGCTTTGGTAAATAGGCACTTCAGCCATTTGTCCCAGGTTTGAAACCTAATAGACCATACAGAATAAGTGTAGAAAGTATTTTTATAAAAGTAATAACAGTTATGGGCTGGAGAGTTAGCTCAGTGGTTAAGAGCACGTCTTGTTGCGTAGGACCCGGGTTCAATTCCCAGATCCCACATGGAGGCTTACCACCTCCTTGGGCACAAATGTGGTGCACAGATATACATGCAGGCAAAACACTCACACGCATAAAATCTTAAACAGATTTGCCAGGCGGTGGTGGTTCACACCCTTAATTCCAGTACTGCGAGAAGCAGAGACGGGCAGATTTCTGAGTTTGAAGCCAGTCTGGTCTACAAAGGGTTCCAGGGCAGCCAAGGCTAGACTTATTTGAGAGACTTGAAGGGAGTTGGTCAAGGAAGGCCTCTAAGTGTTATAACAACAACAACAACAACAACAACAACAGTGCATTTGTCCAATGAGTTTGAAACCTTCAAAAAGGCTTAACGTGTGTGCGCGTGAACGTGCGTGAGTGTGTGAGTGGCTAACGTCGATTAATTTATTTCAGAACCACAAGTAAAATTCATCCCCTTTGCTGTGTTCTGGGAGGAGAATTAGGGCCTCTTTCACAGCTTCTTGAAATCAGAGACCCCGGGCCTTGGGGGTTTCTAATCATTTTGTTATGGGGAAGGAGTTCCTGCCAGAATGCTTGTGGTCTATCTAGTGCTCTCAGCGGGTCTAGCTAGAAACCCAAGGGACAAAAGAAATGCAAGAGGCCACATCAGCAGCAGCCCGCCGCCAGTCCCTGGTGTCTGCCCCCAGCTGTCGCAGACCTCCGGCACATGTGGTTTCAATCACCCAGCCTGGCGCCTTCCGCCCGCGCAGAAGCCCTGCAGCTCTGCGACTTCTTTGTTTGGGAGGAGCCTAGCCCAGCCCGGGTGGCCGCCCTCGCCGGTGGCTCTGGGCTCCGCCTTGCTGATCTATAAAACTGCAGCGGTGGCCAGGCAGCCCGGAGCGGCGGGCTACAGGCAGCGTGGGGAAGCCGGGCTGCTGCGCTCTGGGTCTCCGGGGAGAGCCGACCCCGCTCCCTCTTTGCAGATGCTGGCCAAAGCAAACACCCAGCAGATGACCCTAGCGGGTCCCTGGAGAGACCGCTGGTTCTTAGCAGATGACCATCTCCCCAGCCTCCGAGGATACCCTAGCCTGTCTATCACCCGGGCCCTCTCTCCGTTCCTTCCTCTGAGTGGGGTACAATTTTGTGAACTATGGAAAGTGAGCTTTCTAGCTTGGTTTTCTAGAGGAGAAGGGTTTGAACAGAAACGCACATGGGGCTCCGGGAGGTGGACACTGACGGTTGGCTTACTGGGTTTGGGAGGAGGACCAAGCCTGACAGCCCAACGTTGGTCGCCTGTCACCCTGGGAGCCAAAAGCTGTTCACCAGCCTGTAAACCGGGTCCGTTTACTGTAAGTTACTAAAATAACCCTTTGGGCTTCGGTCGCACACATTATTTCTTGAAAGCAGTCACCTGGGCTGCAGCCGGGGAATGTTACGCTAGAAGTAGAAATCTACTGCAGGCAATCATCTTCTTTCACAATCCCGTACCTGGTCTGCGGGCCTGAAATATCTGTTGCCTGGGAAACGGAGGTCTCCCTTTGCGTTCTTAGTCTCATTAATAAAAGAATTTTAAAACGGACTCAGAAGGAAGCTCCAGGACAATTTTATTAAATTTTGAGAGAGAAAACAAGGCAGGTAAGCTGAAAGGGAGGAGGGGAGATCGAGAAAAAGCCTTTTAAGTTAGGAATGGAAATCAGAGAAAGTGAGAAAGCTCAGGATGTTGGAGAAAGCATGTTCAGGATTTGGTCTAGTATGGGGGGAGCCGGCTAAAAAACAGGAAAAACGTGCTTAGCGAGGAGCCAGGGTCTGCTCTGTCTGGGACATTCACTGTGGGTCTTTAGCCTTGACCATAACACCTATAGTAAAGAGGCATTTGTAAAGCAGTGTTGGCATTTTTACAGGGATAACAAAAAAATTTTTTTGAAGGTTCATGTTATTTTTAATTGTGTGTGTGTGTGTGTGTGTGTGTGTGTGTGTGTGTGTGTGTGTGTGTATGTGTGTGTGTGTGCATACACATGCATAGGAGTACAGGTGCCCACAAAAACTGGGAGAAGCCTTTGGAGCCCTGGATATGTGGTCACAGGTGATGGTGAGCCACCCAAAGTAGGTGCTGGGAACTGTCCTCTGCCAGAGAAGCAAGTGCTCTTACCCACTGAGGCATGTCTCCAGTCCCAGGCATAACTTAATTTTTAGAATATCTATATGAACATTGCAAAGGTGTTTGATCAGCTTCCCAGGTCTTTTATTGTTGTTGGGATAATTAAGACACAAAGAAAATTTCACAGGCTCAAAAACTGGTCGCTGTTCCTTGTCACCCTTGGATATATTGCAGCTGGTCTCCAAGACACCAAACCTGCCCTGGGTAGCATCTGTGACACTGCTAATAGCTCACATGCTGGCTTTTCAGACTGAAACATAAAGCACTCCTGCTTTAAACCCCACTGGCTCCCCTCAGCCTGTGTACCAAGAATGACCTAATCCCCTCAGTATGTTATTGCAAAAGAAAAAAATCATTCGTAACCCTTGTTGGAGGTGGAAAGGATGACTCTTTTCAAAGAAAGAGTAGAAGACGACAAAAAGCTTTCCTTCTACCCCTCCAGGTTTCCAGCCAGGTCAGGTTCCTGTAACAAAAGACAGATGATCAAGAGAAAAGCATATAAATTTAATGTCTTCTCTGACATCAGAACATTGGTAAGGAAATGAAGACTCGAAGAAATGATTCAACCCGAGTGTTTTTACAGTGCACTTAATGAGGAGTGGAAAGTCATGGGGGGAAGGGAGTGAACCAGAAGGTCAGGCTGAGTGAGGCTGTTGGCTGCGACTGATCCCCTAATCCTTTCTCCTCTGGTTAGGGAGGACAACTCTCTCAGGACCTGCCACAGGGAAAGATCACAGGGGCCTTGTGCTTTTCCCTTACATCATTTCAGCTTAAAATAGTCAATGTGCCGAAGTGTCGTCTTTTGGAGCAGTATGTCCTAAAGTCCTATCGGTGGTCATTACGATGGGGTTTTGTAGGAGAGGAGAGAGATGGAAATCAACCACAAATACAAGAAGGAAAGCAAGGATTTACAGGCATGAAGCAGGGAGGGGAGACTGGAGGGTGGAAACATTAAGAATGGCGCAATTCTTTGCTAAAACTGACTGATGAAGTATTTATTAAGAGTAGACCAGAGTGGTAGGATGGATAATGAGCTCCAGAGTGGGCTGTGTCACTGAAGTGACTCGGGAAGATTCTTGCCGAAGTAAGTGAGCCAACCTGGCACCCAAGGTTGAGAAGAAACAAAAGGAGAACTTGGAAGGTTCTGACCACGGCTCAGTCAAGGGAAAAGTTTGTCACCACACAGATCTGGCCCTGTTCTACCTTTCAGCCAGATTTCTAGTCATAACATCCTGTCCATCCTCCAACGAAGTCACCGGAAATGTCTCATCTTTCCAAAAACATATTTCCCAGGTTACCCAAAGAGCTCTAGGATTGCTTTAGTGAGTAATTATGACCTAGGGAGTCAGAGAATTAGGAAATATTGAGGAAACTGTTATTTAGGAACTAGCTATATCTATGTGGACCCCAAATAGCTTTCCTTTGTCAGTTCCCAAAGTAACCACTTATTTGTGAGTCCTTAATAGGGCCCCTGTGCACCCACAAAGTGGGCCTGGGTGAAGAATTGACCTAAAGACTGGGAAATCATAACTCGCTATTACCGCTAACAGAAGCTCTGCCCAGCACCTGGGTTCAACCCTGTGCTTTTTGTTTGTTGGTTGGTTGGTTTTGTTTTTTGTTTGTTTGTCTGTTTGTTTGTTTTTTTGGTTTGGTTTGGTTTGGTTTTGGTTTTGTGAGACAGGGTTGCTCTGTGTAGCTTTGGAGCCTGTCCTGAATCTGCCTACCGAGTGCTGGGATTAAAGGCATGCACCACCGCTGCCCTGGCTCCCTGCTTCTTTTTTAAAATGTATTTGTCTGAAGAGGCTGGACAGATGGCTCAGTGGTTAAGAGCACTGGCTGTTCTTCCAAAGGACCTGGGTTTGATTCACAGCATCCCCATGGCAGCTCACAACTGTCTATAACTCCAGTTCCAGGGGATCTGGCACCTTCACATAGACATACAAGCAGGCAAAACCCCAATAAATATAAAAAATAAATTTTAAAATGTATTTGTTTGTATATTTATTTATTTATTGTATGAGTGTGTGTATGTACCCAAATGAATGCCATGCCACACACATGCAGGTCAGAGGACAATTCTGTGGAACTGGTTGTCTCCTTACACTTTTATGTAGTTTCTAGGGATGGCTTGAACTCAGGACTCCAGACCTATACCCATTGATATATCTCACTGCCTTAATTTTGCAGTTTTGTATGTGTGTATGGTTGTGATGGTACAGGGAGGGACTTGAACTTGGGGCTTCATGCATGGTAGGCAAGCATTCTACTGCTGAGCTATATTCAGAAACCCTGTAATTCTTTCTTTTCCCCCCCCCCCCCGCCCCACAAACAGAGTCTCATGTAGCTCACTCACATTGGCCTCAAACTCATTAAGTAACCAAGAATGACCATGAACTTCTGATCCTCTTGCTTCACCTCCTAAGTGCTGAGATTATAGGCATGTGCCACCATGTCCAGGTCTCCATTTTTTTTTCTTGCCACTCTTTCATAGAATAGTTAAGGTGTACAGTTGGTCTATAACTTAACAATGAATCAACTTAAGGTTTTTGACTTTGGCAACACAAACTCAGTAGAAATCCTACTTTGCACCTGTTCTTTCCCCAGGGCTGCGAAAAAGATGACCTGTCCTCTGTCATGACTCTGAGGTGTTGCAGGGAGCCCGGGTCCCAATCAGCCACACAACTGTGATGAGAAACAGTTCCCCCTCTCTAGTCTACTATGTTGCTATGCTCTCATGTTCTGTAGGTTAGATGCAAATACACTAGAAATTTCTAATGTTTTCAGTTGATTGATAATTTGTCAGAATACAGTCCTATTATAAGTCAAGAAGCTGTTTTGTATGAATACAATGCTCTGCGCTTCAAACAGTGTTCTTAATCTTGTGACAGCCGTGTTCATTGGCACATATTAAACAGGCTTCAGTCAACGATGGATCTTAGTAAATGGCAGTCTAGACTTCAGTTGACCATAGCCAGCTCACGAAACCATTGGTCACACTGGGGTTTATAAAGGTTTCGATTTTTTTGTTTTTTTGTTTGTTTGGTTTCTTGATTTTTGAGACAGGGGTTCTCTGTGTACTCTGACTGTCCGGGAACTCTCTCTGTAGACCAGGCTAGCCTCTAACTCACATAGATTCACCTGCCTCTTGGTTTTTTTAATTAATTTTTATGTGTGTATGTATGTGTATCTGTGACTGTGTGTGTTGGAATAGGCTGTCATGTAGCCCAACCTAACCTTGAACTCCCTGCATGGGGAAAGCTGACCTTGCCTTCCTGATCCTCTCAACTGTATCTGTCTCCTGAGTGCAGCGTATACCACCGTGCCCTGCTGTTCCTAATCTTACATGCATACAATTAAGCTAAGAAGGATTTCAAAATCATCACAAGACTCAACATATTCTTTCCCATATTTTTTTCCCTCAACCCCTGTGGCTTCTGGGAAATATTTCTCTCGCTGGAACTCATGGGGAAAGTGAACTTTCTATAGCCTTTACCTTGGAGGGAGAAGAACAAAGATCGAAGAGGTGACGTTATTCCAGGGAAGGAAAAGGGTAGCCTCAAATGATTTACTTTGGAGTGATGCACAATATTTTTGAAATTCATCCCGGGGAAGGAAAACAAAGATGTCCCCCCACCGTTTACACTGTGTGTGAATATATACACATCCAGGCCCCTGACCATGTTTAGAAGCAGCTTCCTGTGAGGTTTTAGACTGGTAAACTATTTCCCGACCCTTTTCAACAGCTCCATGCTTGTTCCAGGATACTCATTCTGCACACACTGCCTAATGCAGGAGACAGAATGTCACAGCTGGCTGTGGTGTTGCCAAGGTGCCATTCTCTCCAACACTTCAGACTCATCAGCCAGTGTAAAAAAAAAAAAAGGCGGAGGAGACTTTTCTTCTCTCTCTTGACTTGTCTAGTCAACACCATTTTTTCCTCTCTCCGTCTTTGTCTCTGCTTCCCTACTGTCCCTTCATGTCCATGTGTGTGCACATGTCTGTGGAGGCCAGAGGTCCATTTTGGGTGTCGTTCCTCTAGTACCTGCATAGTTTTTTGTTTGAGATCGAGTCTCCTGCTGGACTAGAACTCACCAAGCAGGTTGCACTAGGGACTCGCCTGTTTCTACCAGCCCTTATCAGTTTACAGATAGGCACCACCACCCCCTGCTGTTTTGCTACTTTGGAGGATCAGACTCAGGTCCTCCGTGCTTAACAAGGCAAGCACGTTACCAGCTGAGGCGCCTTCTCCAGCCCCCAGTGTTCTTCTTCTTTTTTTTTTTTTTTTTGGTTTTTTTTTTTGGTTTTTCGAGACAGGGTTTCTTTGTGTAGCTTTGCGCCTTTCCTGGAACTCACTTGGTAGCCCAGGCTGGCCTCGAACTCACAGAGATCCGCCTGCCTCTGCCTCCCGAGTGCTGGGATTAAAGGCGTGCGCCACCACCGCCCGGCCCCAGTGTTCTTCTTAATTCACAGGCTGGGATGATAAAGAATTTTGCTTCCCTTTTAATTTTGCCAAACCCTGCCCAGAAAGCAGGGTAGAACTCTGGAGTCTTGCTTCCCAAGGGTCCACTTTCCAGGAAGTTAGAAGGGTCTCTCTGGTGACTGAGTGAAGATGATAGGAACTGATCCTTGTCCACAAAAAAACAGATTACATCCCTTGAACGCTCCGGCACAGACCCCAGAGTTTCACGTTTCCAGAGAGAAGAACCATGCTGTGAAGACCTTCCAGTCTCCGCCTACTTTCACCTTCTCTTCCCTTTATTTAGTCCTTCACACCATCTATATTCCTAGGAAGAGAGAATTACACCCATTCCTGCTTTAGGAGGCTCTTTTCTTAGCGTGGGTAAGCTTCCTTGTGGCTTAGTGGTTTTGAATGCTAAACACAGCAGGAGATGAAATCCAGTCTCCTTGGCTCTATGAGTTATATTTATTTCTCTAGTATTTCAGGGCTGGAACTTCTAAGAAAGAAAAATGAGTGTTTGGTTAAAAGGAAGGGGTAGGAGGATTCAATGGGAAAGTAACAGCTTCTAAAAGCAAAGACAGTGCCTTGGGAGGTAGAGACCTGGGTTCTAGTCCCTGCTTTACTATTAGCCTGCATGCTTGCCACTCAGCTGTCTAGGTGAAAGGTAATATGGTTGGCTAACACAGTATGCACAGCTAGGGACCCAGACTCCAAGTGACACAGATCTTCTATTAAAATATAGGCTATACCATCCAGCTATATCTGTTTAACCAGTTTTTCTTCTCTACACCTTAGTATTATTGTCTGTAAAGTGGGAATAAAGGCTTACCTATCTCGTAGGGTTGTTGTAAAGATTAAGTAATATTCCTGGAGGTTTTAACAAGTGCTCCATAAAGCTAGTCATCGGCGTAGACAGTCCATGAGGAGTCTCGCCATTCCTGTATACCTGAAGATTTGGTGTTTTCAAAAGATCAAATTTTTATGATTCAATATCGTATTGATAATTATTAAACTTAATTTTTGCATTTTTCTGCCCATTTTATTGTTTGCTTTTAAGAAATTCCTTTCTTGGTTTACTGATTTTTTTAAAGATTTATTTTATCTTATTTTATTTTATTATGTATTTGTATGCATGTCTGTGTGAGTATGTGTACATGAGTGCAGGTGCCCTTGGATTAGAGTTCTAGGTGGTTTTGAATCACTCAGTGTAAGTGCTGGGAACCAAACTCGGGTCCTTGGGAGGAACAGGTGGTCTATTAACCTGTAAGCCTTGTCTCCAGCCCCTGAAAAGTTTTTAAAGATAGTGAACATGTCTTGCATTTGCTAAATGCTTTTTCTTCCTTCCTTCCTTCCTTCCTTCCTTCCTTCCTTCCTTCCTTCCTTCCTTCCTTCCTTCCTTCCTTCCTTTTATTTTAGTTTTGAGATAGGACTGCCTGGAACTTGTTATGTAGCTGGTCTCAAGCTCACAGAGATCAGCCGACTTCTGCCTCCTGAGTACTGAGATTTAAGATGTGTGCCACCACCCCTGGCTGTTAAATGCATTTTCGTCTTCTGAGAAATTGTGGCTTTTCTTCTTTAGTCCACAAATGTGGGGAATTCCAATGATCAGGTTTTATTGTTTTGTTTTTGGTTTGGGTTTGGGGGGTTGGATAGAGCAAGTTGGGACTCTGAGGGTGAAACTCATGTGATTCTGAGCATCACTCAGTGTCGGCTGCTTGAGCAGAACATACTAATTTTTGATTGTTTCTGTGTTCATGCGGGACAATGGTCTGAAACTTTCTTTTTCCTATGTCGGGTATCTTTGGCTTTAGGCTTAGAGTTACAGTGATTGAAATGTGGTGAGAAAGGTTCCCACTCTTTTGTTTCTGAAAGACTTGATGTAGAATTGGTTTCTCAGCCAGACAGTGGTGGTGCACACCTTTAATCCCAGCACTCGGGAGTCAGAGGCAGGCAGATCTCTGAGTTCAAGGCCAGCCTGGGCTACAGAGTGAGTTCCAGGACAGCCAGGGCTACACAGAGAAACCCTGTCTTGAAAAGTAAAAAAAAAAAAAAAGAATTATATATTCATAATTTCATATACTTTTCTCGTACAGAATTTCTCACATTTACACAGCTAATATTTGATTATATTTAATCTATTCTATTCAGTATAATTAAATACTTGTAATTAAGTATTTTTCTTTTATTCCTAGGTGTCTTCAATTATAAGTTTTATAGGAGAAGAGACTAGATCTGTTTTCTTTGCTATTACCTTCATAACCTACCTCAAGAATAGAAAGCCGATAATTAATTCATGAAGAGATGAATGAATGAAATAATTAATGGTTTTGGATGAGCTTTTCAGGCAGTTTGCATGTCCCTCTGAAAATTAATCAGGTCAGCTTATATTGATTGAATGCTTATTGATGACAAGCATTGTATGAATACAAAAGTGCATGTGAGACGTGTCCTTGCCTGAGAGGGTTAGAATAATATGACATAAGCACGAATTTCCTTCTTTTTTCTTTCTTTCTTATTCATTCATTCATTCATTCACTTCTGTGTATGTGTGTCTCTGTTTATGGACATTTGCGTATGTGTGCAGGTACCCTTGGAGGTCAGATGTGTCAGGTCCCCTTAGAACTAGAGTTACAGGAGGTTATGAGCCATTTGGACCACCTGAGCCACCTGACATGGGTGCTGAGAACTGGACTTAGGCCCTCTGCACTCTTAACCACTGAGCCGCTCATTTCTCCTGCCCCAAGGATGCATGTCTTTAAAAATACACATGAAGGGCTGGAGAGATGGCTCAGAGGTTAAGAGCACTGGCTGTTCTTCCAGAGGTCCTGAGTTCAATTCCCAGCAACCACATGGTGGCTCACAACCATCTGTAATGAGATCTGGTGCCCAGTGGTGCCCTCTTCTGGCCTGCAAGCATGCATGTAGGCAGAACACTGTAGACATGATAAATAAATAAATAAATAAATAAATAAATAAATAAATAAATAAATAAAAAAATACACATGAAGCCGGGCAGTGGTGGCACACGTCTTTAATGCCAGCACTTGGGAGGCAGAGACAGGCGGATCTCTGTGAGTTCTAGGCAAGCCTGGTTCTAGGATAGCCAAGGCTACACAAAGAAACTCTGTCTCAAAAAAATCCAAAAAAAAAAAAAAAAACCCAAAACCCATGAATTTCGTATTCGTGTGTGTGTGTGTGTGTGTGTGTGTGTGTGTGTGTGTGTCCTAAGCACATGCATGCCTAAGTGCACATGTGTCAATCAGAGGACAACTTGTAGGAGTTGTTTCTTTTACCATGTGGGTTATACTTAGGCCCTCAGGCTTAGCAGCAAAATCCTTCACCCACTGAGCCATTTTGCTGACCCATCTCTCTACTTTTTATTTTTTAAAACAAGTAATTGAGCTGGGTGTGGTTGGCACATGCCTTTAGTCTCAACAGAGGTAGGTGGATCTCCTAAGTTCAAAGCTAGCCTGGTTTACTGAGCAAAGTTCCAGGATAGCCAGGGATACACACACACACACACAGGCAACCAAAAAACTAGTCCTTTGCAGGGGAGTCTTGCTCCCTCTGCTAATTTCACTGTTCATTCGTTACCATCTGCTTCAGGCTCCTGTGTCCCTCAAAGGGCAATGTATGGCCCAGTTGCTGACTCACTGGCTCATACGGGAACTAAGCTAAGCGCTTCAACATTTGCCTGGGTATCCCTGTATCCCCTCATAAGCCTTACCACCAATCTCTCATGCACAGAAATATCAGATATCTCCTAGAATTTTGCAGAGTTCATGCCCCAGAAAGGTCACAGCTGGAGACAAATGTGATATGCCCAGAAAAGCTGATTACAAGACTAAAAACCATAGTGGTTTTTAAAGACCACAGAGAAAAAAAAATGAAAGATTTAAATAAATATTTTTCCTAAGCAGACCTCCTTCTCTAGAAGGGTTTCTAAGCTGCAGACACAGCAAAAGAGCTGAGAGCTTAGAAAGCGCTGTGCTGGGCAGAACAAGGCTTTGCTTACACCGCAGTGATGGCGCATCCAGAGGATTTCTTTACTTTCTTAACATCTGAAAACGGTCATTCATTTCTCTCAGTCTGAACCAAAAATACCTTCAGCTCAGAGAGCCTGCTAAATTGAAAGAAAAGAAGGAAAGAGGAAGTGAGAGAGGCAGGGGAAAAGAAGAAAGAGAAAAGGGAAAGTTTAGAAACCCACACTATTTTTCCTTCCGTGGTTCTTAGGTAAAAATGATAGTACGCTGGGGAGAGTATGGGTCAGATCCCGGCCTGGGTTGAGGGACTAGCAAAGCCAGGCAAAGTAGTTCTGTGTGTCTGTAGCTCTGTGTGTCTAGGAGATTGAGGCAGAAAGATCATTTGAACCCAGGAGTTCAAGGCTAGCCTGGGCATCACAGTGAGACCTTGTCTTATAATTAAATAAATGTGGGAGGGTGAGGCAGGAGGATGATCAGTTTGAGGCCAGCATGAGCTATATAGCAAGACCCTCTCTTGAAAAAAACAAA
>CABHPQ010001305.1:7022-41241 GCA_902168405.1 Peromyscus aztecus
CACATAGTATATATGTTAGGTCAAAACTCTATCAAATGAGTTACTGGAATGGAGCCACATAGTATAGAAAATATCAGGGTCCATTGTATGTTAAGGGTCGGGAATCATATCGGCCACTTTTGGTTTAGTTTCGTTTCTTTTGTGTGCGTCCGTGTTCATGCATAACTGTGTGGGTGCTGATGCTTGTGTGTGTGTGCACATGTGTCTAGAGGCCCGAGGTCAGCATCAGGTATCTTCCTCAATTATTCTTTACCTTATTTTTTGAGACAGGGTCTCTCACTGAACCTGGAGCTCACTGATTGGCTAGCCTGGCTGTCTAGGAAACCCCTGGGATCTGTCTTCCCTGCACCCTCAGCTCTGGCATTGAGACATGGTACACTGCAGCAGCTTTGCATGTGGGTTCTTGGGATCCAAGCTCAGGATCTCTAGGGCCTCATGCTTGTGCGGCCATCACTTTACCAACTGAGCCCTGCTTTGTTTTGTTTTGACTCACACATGTGAAATGTATTATAAATGTATCCCTTATTGTGGGTCATTGTAAACAAGCAGAAAGCCCCCGCGCTTGAGGACTCTTGTGTTTTCAGGGTAGCTTTACTGTTTTTAGAGAAGAGTACATGTTGTTATGGCTCACTTTGGACAACGGTCTTGATATTATTGGATACTAGTTGATTGTGTCAGTGTAGAAGTTTCTGTATTCCCCACAACCTGTTTCAAGGTGAGAGGCGCTGTCCCTGTATTAGCATCTAAAATACGAAGCTGTCAGTTGGCCTGTCTGTATCACACCACTGAAAAATACCTCAGCCTAGACTCAACAGCTTTTCCTTACACACCACTATTGGAAAAGAGGTGAGGGAATAGATGAGCCGCGTCCCAGGCTTACCAGCTGTGGGAGGCAGATAACCAGAGGAGACAAACTGCTTGGCTCTGAAATGAGAGCCCAATTGTCCTGCAAGGCTCCCAAGCTTTTCCATTCAACACACCTTTCCTCCCAAGAAGTTTTGATATGACCCTGGCCATATGAGTCTACAGAGTAAATATGTAAGTCATTTACTGACAGTAAATAATAGGGAGTTTATTTAAAAATATTTCCTTGGTATAAATATAATTTCACCATTTATTAAAGATGAAAGAAAGTTTGCATACTCATGAGTGGATATGCTTATTTATTTATTTATTTATTTGGATTTTTTTTTTTGAGACAGGGTTTCTCTGTGTAGCCCTGGCTGTTCAGGAACTCCCTTTGTAGACCAGGCTGGCCTCAAACTCAGAGATCAGCCTGCCTCTGCCTCCAGAGTGCTGGAATTAAATCACCACCACTCCTGGCCTGCACTTGTTTGTTTTTATATAAAGAACTAAATCTTGACAGAATGTTTGATGCTATAGGACATAGAACATCTTTAGTGCTTTTTAGAGTTGACTGATATTTTGATTATATTTTCTTTTTCTGCTTTTTTTCATGTGCATGTGTGTCTATGCATATTTTGCATGTGTGTGGGTACACGTGTCTGGGTGTGTGCACTCATGAATGTGGAGGCCGAAGGTTGGCCGTTAGGAATCATCCTCATTCTACCTTATTCACTGATGCAATGGCCTCCCAATCAACCTTGGGTCCTCTGCAAGAGCAACATGCTCTTAAATGCCAAGCCATTTCTCCATCACCTTAACCATGCTTTCTGAAATTCAAATCAACTGAAGCAGCATTTCAAAAAAATCCAACATCTAACAATACAACAAAGACCAATTTGATGCTTGCATTTGAGGAATGAAGATAGCAGGTTATTAAGTCTTTGTTTTCTATAATTAAACTATTGTGTGTCTATAAGAGCGTAAAACTTTGCATCTGCAGTACAAACACTGCAGTGGTCTCCAATCTAAACCAAGTAGGTCTAGACAGCATTTGCTGACCTTGTGTCTTGGGACAGAATGTACAGTGCAAAGGCCCATGTGGTGTGCACAGAACCAAAGCTGCAGCGAAATGAGCGGGCAAGTCAGTTCGAGCTAGAGCGGACACCTTGACTTTGCTGCTCATTCAATTTTGAATTGAGTTTTGGCCACTGAGCATTCAGAAACCTTCTACTATTGTCAGTTTTTTAAATGTGAATCCCACATTCATCTACGTGTGACAACTCACCCCTTACGAAGCTGAGGAGATGACTCAGTAGTTAATTCAGAGAACCTGAATTCTGATCCCACCACCTGTGATGGATGGCTCACAACTACCTGTAACTCCAGCGTAAGGGGATCTGGTGCCATCTTCTGGACCCCAAGAGTACCACATCAGTGTGCACATACACACAGAGAGACACATGGACATAACATACATAACATAATTTAAAAAACTCTTTAAAAGAAGCAGTGCTCTATATTTCAGGCATGGAGCTAGTTCAATTGTGTATAATCATCAGAAGCCAACATCTCTATTCTCTGAGAAAGTAGGTCTGTGTCTTGGAAAATCCTAGCCGGACCCTTCCAAGACTCATGCCTTCCTTAACTTGCAGGGATAATAAACTTATACCTCAGGTGTCTGTCTTCTGTTTTGTCCCCAAGCTCCCTCCCCAGCGCCCCTACGCATGTGCAGGGAAGTTGCCTAGGTGGGCTGGCTTGCTCTTACAGCCTCTGCTTTTCCTCCTCCCGTTTTCCCGGGGAGGAAGAAGAGGTATAGAAGGTAAGTTTCTCCAGCTTCCGTCAACTGGCCGCTCCCAGTGGGCAGAGTTGGAAGAAAGGGACTGGGAGGTGGGAGGAGCCAGAACATTTCTTCCCGTCCGTCCTTCTGTCCCCAAGGCCTTTCTCACCTTGAACTGCCAGGATGGTTGTACCTATGTGTGATGAATGAGTTGGCCTCTAAGCAAGGGCAACAGATAAGAAGCCCATACACAAGAAGTAAAGGAAAGGGAGAGAGCCCTGGAACCCAGGGAGGACTCAGAGCCTGAGCGTGTGAGGCTGTCTAGTGCAGGCCGGGGTTATTTGTCTGTGATAAGATAAAATAGGAAGTAACCTTAATTAAAGAGGGTAACAGACCAAAACAAATGACACCGGGAGAAGATGAGGAAATATGACATGTTCTCACTGATGGGTGGGGATTTATTTATCAGCGCTTGTATCCACGACTGCCTTTGTGACATCAATTGAAGAATGATAATGCTTCACGGAAAACACAACTCGTATCTTACAGAGCAATCCAGGATTGATCATCTCTATGTCTGGTTTTAACGATCCAATTCCTAATGCTGAAAAAGTCTTGGGAGGCCAGATGCATACCATAATAGATGAGGAAGACTTAAAAATTGGTGAGAAAAGAACAATTGTTCAGGAGGCCACAGAGTAGACACTGCACATCATCAATAGAGCAAGATGGAAAAATAATAAGCAGCCCTAAAATAAATGAGTAGCTTCTTACGGTCTTATTAGGGGTTTGTGTGAATGCATACTGTTTGTGCATTTGTGTGGGTGCACATGCCTGGGTATGGGGAGACCAGAGGCCAAACTCAGATGTTGTCCTTCAAGACTAGCTACCTTGGTGTTTGAGGTAGGGTCTTTCATTAGTCTGGAGCCCTAGGCTAGCCTGGCTTAACCTCTTTGGTGCTGGGATTTCAAGCATATCACCATGCACAGCTTTCTCCTTGCATGGGTTCTGGGGAGCAGGCTCAGGTCTCACGCTTGCATGGCAACTACCTTACTTTGTTATTCCCCCATATCCTCATTAGTTTAAAAATCGGACATCAATGATGATAAAATTTTAAATATTAAAAATATAGTGAAATACAACGTCATTCTTATATTTAATGTGTACCCTCATTTTGATAGTATTTAGATTTTCCTATGCTAAAAGTGTCTGACTTGCTAACCGGAGTCTCAAATCTTTGTTGTGTTTTTACATGGGCCAGTTCCATATGCAGGCTGACATGGTTGTGTGCAGCCCAGGGACCATGGTCTGATTTTTTCACCATATCAAACATTTGGCATAAACAAGGAAAAATGCAAACTTTCCCCAGTTCAGGAAGTTATTGTCGGAAAGACTGTCAGGTCTTTCCAAAAGAAATGAAAGGAAAAGAAAGCTGAGATGAAATTACCGTGCAGGTGAACTTCATTAGGGAACAAAAAATCCAGCCATGGGCAATGTGATCATATCTTGAAATCAGAGAACTCTAGGAGAGATGCTATTGCACCATAGGCGGCCATGATGCACTTTTGATTCCAGAGGACAAAGTGGGTTTCTGGCTCTTATAGGCTTTTTTGAGGGGGTGGAGGTGGGGGTAGAGAGGTAGTTTGGCAAGCTCTGTAGAACATGGCCCAGCCTGGCCTGGCCTACGTGTCAAGAGTCAGAAGGCAAGGAGGTACTAGATGAAAGTGAAGTTATAGTTCGATGTTGTCTTGAAGCTGCCTGCAGTTTCTGGGTGCTGGTGGTGGTGGTGGTGGTGGTGCTGGTGGTGGTGATGGTGGTGCTGCTGGTGGTGGTGGTGGTAGTGGTGGTGCTGGTACTGGTGGTGCTGGTGGTGGTGGTGTTACAAGGCCCTGGTCAGCCTGCTTTATTAACTCTCAGATGTGTGTGGGGGGCGGGGGGGGGGGGGGGGGGAAGGACGACACTTGAGGGTTTGCTATTCACAGTGATATTCTTGAGAAATTGGCATATATGTATAAAATCAGATTTTAGGTTCATATAATTATAAGAGGGTTTCCTTCTATATTCCAATTTCATGTGAGATTTGCGCAAATGACTGCTTGGATGAAAATATCCTTCCTTTTATATGTTGCTTAGCACCCCAAGAGTCTACCCACCAAATGTGCACCATGTCTCCTCCACCCTCAAGGTGCTGGCTAGAACACCCCCCTCCCCTAAGTAACCAACATGCCCCTTGAGACGTGCTCTCGGCTCATTGAGAGCCATTGCTTTAAGCCATGGACTTATCTAATCTGCCTGTTGCCCAGTTGCTGTAGCACGAGCCCCCTCCCCCCCACTCTTTCAAGCTTAGAGGAACCCCAGTGACCAAGCCGATGTCTGTTGCCTTGCATCTGGCACATGTGGCGCGCCTGGGACGTGACCTAGCTGCTGTGAGGCTGCACGTCATTAACAGCCCACTCTTTCGCCTGCCCCTCCCCCCAGCAGCAAGTGGCCTGAAGCCACTGCTGAGGATATGAACCAGGGAGAGTGAGGAGCAGAGATGATGATAATGATGATGGTGGTGGTGGTGGTGGTGGCGGTGGTGGTGGTGATGATGACTGATTCCTTTGAAATGATGCAACACATTGACTCCTATAAAAGCAACTGTTTACACTGTAGGATTCCTCTGACTGTCCTCTCCCTCCTTCAGTAATGGTAGGGCTCTTAGGGTTGAATGCCTATCCAGCGGTTTTGCTGTCCAGGGATTACCCAGGTTGCTGCTAGCCCATATGCTGGTGACAATACTGTCATTAGAATTACCCCAAAGCAACCATCCTAAACATTTCTGTAGAAAGACCCCCAAGTGTACTTATACCATCACGGTCAATCCACACATCTGTGCTGCCTCTACAGCGACGGTCCCTCCCCCAGCTCTGGTCCCTCAGCGCACCAGCTGCTGATATACATGCAGCCTGGGCCGTGTCTGTGTGCGTGATACACTTCAGGCCACTGCCGCCTCCAGACTGCTGCTGCCTCCCATCATTTTAACTCTGGATTAAATTAACAAGCACTCATTAATCAACCGGTATATGCAATGCTCTGCCCTCAGCACTAAGAGGGCAATGTAAAAGGGATCAAGAAATGGCCCCTTGACAAGCTTATCACTTAAGTGTGCGATAAGCATATGGCCCTGGCTGCTATTTGCAGGTTGGGAGAACTTGAGGTGTGGTAAGTTGTTTAACCTTGTTGTAGCTGGTCTGTGGGAGGAATCCAACTGATGTTTTTTACCATCGCAGCAAGTATATGAGAGATAAGAATTTTAAAACAGATATATGAAAGCTGGATGGTGTATGTGTTAGGGGAGCTGTATGCATGTGTGTGTGTATGGTGTGTGTGTATGTGTGTGTGTGTGTGTGTGTGTGTGTGTGTGTGTGTGTGTGTGTAGGGGGGTATGCACGTGCACTTATGGAGGCCAGAGTTTAATGTCAGGTTATCTGTCTTTATCATTCTCTGCCCTACTCTTTGAGACAAGGTCTCTCGCTGAACCTGGAGTTTGACAATCATCTAAAATGACTGGCCTGTGAGCCACAGGGACACTGCTGTCTCCATCTCCCCAATGTGGAGCTTATAGGTGTGCTGCCTTCCCTGAATTTTTGTGTGGATGCTGGGTATCCGAACTCAGGGCCTCAGGAGTTCACAGCAAGCATTTTTCCCACTGAGTCATCTCCCCAGCTCCATCAAATTAGACATTTCAAAAAGACAGGCTTAAATTATTCCCTTCTATACAACCTAACAGCTCTAGAATCTGAATTTTGTTGGGATATTGTAACTTTTTGCATTTAAGCAACTCAGTTTTATTCCAAGACCAGCTGAAATATATCATTCTTTAGACATCTACTGAACATGTTTATTCCAATGATTTCCTGGGTAGTTGCTTTCATTTTTCACCTGACAGTGCATACAAGATACACCCTTTTCGGGGGAAGGCTGTGAACTCATAATAAGATATAATTAATGACTTTAATTAGTCCTTTGACATAAATGTAATCCTCTGATTTCCCCTAAAGAGTTCTTCCACACTACTCTCACAATTACGCCAAGGTAATAAAGTTGTTCCCACCAGAAGCAGATGGATATGTTGTGTCTTTCTCAACAGGTATCTCACATTTCCAATCTTCATTCCATTTTCTAAAAAAAGAAAAGGAAAATAAAGAAATAATAACAGAGTCCAAGTAGTGTCTTCACTGTTTCTCCAGTAACTTATGTCTGGAAATAAAGAAAACATTTTTTTTATTATTTTTTGAGAAGCTGACTGTGCACACAGCACAGGATTTCTTATGGTTACCCCACATCTCTATTACTTTATTATCCTGACCAAGAACTTAAATGAGTCTCTGTTTCTTTCATCTCCTCAGTCAGTTCTCACAGGTCACCTGGCCCCATGACAAATGCTCACTTTTCTGTCTGTCTCTTTGCCTTCTGTAAGGAAGAGCCGACTTCTTCACATAACTTTCCTATAGCTAGTTTCTGCAAAGCCCCAACAGAAGGCCCTCCACAGAAGGGGCCAGGTGTGTGGGCATCAGCATGTGGACTGAGAAAGGTTAATGTGATCTGGGTGTGGCCAGAGTGTAACTCATAAGCATTGAATGGGCTAGTGTTTAAAAATGACTATGACGTTAGTCGGGCAGTGGTGGTGGCGCACGCCTTTAATCCCAGCATTTGGGAGGCAGAGGCAGGTGGATCTCTGTGAGTTCAAAGCCAGGGAGTTCGAGGCCAGCCTGGTCTACAGAGTGAGATTCAGGACAGGCACCAAAACAACATAGAGAAACCCTATCTCGGAAAAAACAAAGAAACAAACAAACAAACAAAATGACTATGACGTTAATAATGTTAGTCTTGAAGCAAGTTTGTACTTAAGTACATTTATCTATACTCCAATCCCCTTTTAAAGATTTTATTTTATGTGTATGACTATTTGTCTACCTATATGTCCATGCTTTGTGTATGTTCCTGGTGCCCACAGAGGCCAGGAGAGGGCATCAGATCTCTGGGGACTGGAGTTAAGGATGGTTGGGAGCCACCATGTGAGTGCTGGGAATCGAACCTGGGTCTTCTGAAAGAGCAGCCAGCGCCCTTCTTGTCTTCATTTCCTATTTCACTGTAGGGGTGCTAAGATGACAGATGTGTGCTACCACGCCTTCACAACAGCTCTGGAGATTTAAATTCATGTCCTCCACCGCCCCTTCTCCTTAGACCTAGATTTTTTTTAAACGTCTGGCTGCAGTATTATGGCCCTGTTCTACAAGTATAGACTGGGCTATTCTTTCATGACAGTGTAAAGGGAAAATATCAGACACCAAAACATATCAGTGGTCTGTCTAATCTGTGCCCCGTCGGCCACATACAACTGTATATACCCGAACATAAAATCGTAACATTATGAGATCTGTGGGGACATTTGGAAGAGGGCAATTAGATTGTGTGATTCTCGAGTGTAAACTTTGTAGGTAACAACATTGCATTGTAATATAAAGAGACTGGATATGCTTAGGTCTACTCCAAAGCCTGCAGGCAATAAATTACCCTGTTAGACAGTATATCTTCCTGTCAGACATCTGGTATTCTAAGTCATTCCTTCTTAATTCCTAAGTGGCTAAGTGTCTTTGGATTAAATAGACAACACCAACTAAAAATTAAATGTAGACACAGATTCCTGCATTAGCTGAATGTTGTTCAAATCTTAGATGGTCTTTTAATAAAAAAAACCCAGAGCCAGATATCAGGGTGAAAGCTGAAAGATCAGAGAGGCAGAACAGCAGCCAGTCACTAGTTCTTACCTCTACAAAATCCTCAGCCTATGATATGTAAAGTTGAATTATATTGTAAAATAAAATAAAATAAATTCAAAAAAAAATCCTCAGCCTAAAGAGAGTGAGTTCCTGTTTCCTCATGCCTTATATACCTTTCTCTGGCCAGACATGACTTCCTGGGATTAAAGGCATGTGTGTTTCCCAAGCAAAGGCATGAGATCTCAAGTGCAGGCATTAAAGGTGTGTGCCACCACTGCCTGACCTCTATGTCTAATCTAGTGGCTGCCTCTGTCCTCTGATCCTCAGGCAAGTTTATTAGGGTACATAATATATCACCACAGCTGAACAGTTCAGAGGCCCTCTACTCTGACAGATATGGCTTCTGGTGGTCAGTTGCGCTCTGAAACTTGGGAGCAGCACATGGCTCCTCTGAATTATTAGATCACTCTGAGACCTACATCAGTTTCACCACCATCTGGAGATTTTCTAGGAGAAACTTTGATCTTGGCCAGTCTCCTAGGCAGAGGCCTCAGAAGCTTCTGTCACTGTCAGCAAAGACAAAGACTTGTCACAGCAAATTATAATCTAGAGGATGTGGAGGTTTCCTCATACTGGCTCCTGTATGTCTGTGCACCACATCCATGCAGGGCACACAGAGGCCAGAAGAGCCCATTGGGTCCCTAGCACTGGAGTTACAGATGATTGTGAACTGCCCTGTGGGCACTGGAAATGGAAAGCAGGTCCTCTGCAGGAACAGCCAGTGCTCTTAACCATGGAGCTGCATCTCTAGCCCTGAACAATATTCTTTGCAAGTTTTATTTCTGACAAGTCCTGTTACTGCATCCACCCCAGAACATTTCTTTCATCTCAAAACAATACAGCAAAGGCTACTGAAGGAGCCATGTAGGATAAGAAAATTTAACGAAGCGCATTAACTTAGTAATCTAAGCAGCTAGAAGGGGCAAGTTACAAAGCTAACAATGTGTTTTATATTGGCAACATTTTTGGTTTTAAATTTCCAAGGTGATTCAAATACTAATTTTTTTAATCACAAAGAATGCTATTTAGTTATGAATTCAGTCATGTTCCCGCATGTGGCAAAGTCAGCTTGGTTTTATGCACCTTACGTGGGTGTTTCAGGAACATCTGTTGTTTTTTGCCTTGTTACTGTTTCTGACAGCTTTTCTAGGACAGCACTCCCCTCTCCCTGAAGTTTTATTGGGCATCCTCCTTTCCCTTGGCCACTCTGGGCTTGGCCTGGGAAGGTCATGTGGTTAAGCTTGTCCAGTCAGAGGCTCCGTTAGGGACCTTGTGCTTTCTCCTGAGGGTATTAGTTTGATAAAAAGCTATACATGAAGGACTAGGGAGATGACCTTAGTTCAGATCACTAGCACTCACAGTTAAAAAAAAAAAAAGCTGGGTGTGGGTATGTACATTTATATTCCCAGCACTGGGGTGGTAGAGACAGACAGGTTCTTAGAGCTGCCAGGCTAACCATTCTAACAACACTAGTGAGCTCCAGGTCCATGAGAAACCCAGTAGAAAAAAGATAAGGTGGAAAGCCAGTGGAGAAGACTCCTGATGCTGCCTCTGGTCTCCACGTACAAGTACATACATCTGCATGTATACCCACATGCACACACATATGCACATAGAAAACACCAAGACAAGCACAAACCTATGAATGTTGGCAGCTTGGCCCTGTTCCCCATTCCCTCCACTCCACGAAGAAGCCTGATGATAGTAGTGCTGGAGACTGACCTGGGACCTTGCCCATGCCAGGCAAAGGCCTACCATTGAACTATATCCCCACCCGTATTTTTACCTTTTATTTTGAGACAGGGTCTTGCTAATCTTCCCAAGCTGACCTTGAACTTGCAATTCTCCTGCTTCAGCCTCCCTTGAATCTGGGATTATAGGCACAACCAAGCATCTTTTAAAGACTCAACATCCTATCTGATGGACACTATCTATCTCTGTGTACCCTGCTGCCAGCTGGCCATCCCTGCCCCTGTTTGTAAACAATATTTGTGCTAACAAGGGATGCTCACTGAGTTGCATGTGTGTTAAGCTACACTGAAGACTTAAGTTAGCCCTAAGGTCATATTTTGTTCTCAGGACCACTCTAGAACTTTTATAGACCCGATTTCAATCCCCAGTGTACAGTGGAGGAAACTGAGGCACAGCAAGGTTAAGAAGTGTGTCCAAAGTCACAGTCACTGAGAGGCAGAAAATTACCCCAGAGTTTCAGTCGGGGTTTCATTTCTTTTTTAAAAAATATTTACTGTATTTTAAATTTTATGTGTTCAGGAGGTGTGTGTGTGTGTGTGTGTGTGTGTGTGTGTGTGTGTGTGTGTGTTTGAGTGCAGGTGCTCATAGACACCAGAAGAGGGCATCAGATCCCCTGAAGCTGGATTTATAGGCAGTTGTGAGCCCCTTGATGTGGATGCTGGAAACAGAACTCATATTCTCTCAAAGAGCAGTGTGAGCGCTTAGCTGTGGCGCCTTCTCTCCAGCCTCATTCACCTGGAATTTTGAGCTTCCAATGGGAGACAGAAGTAGCCCTGGTGCTATGTAACAATTTCTTCTGAATCTGAAACATTCCATTCTACAGGAAAGCTCCTTAAACAGGTAGGTAAACAACTCAAAATAGCTCCAGGAAGTCCCCAAAACTAACCAGATTCAGTAGGCCCCTCCCTGGCAGGCAATAAACACTTAGTGTCTCTCTCAGAAGAGTGGAGTTAAGCCTCAAAGGAGACTTAGTCCAAGTTGTAAAGACATCTCTGAGACTAGACAAGCTGCCTGGAAGAAGCAGAAACCAGCCGTGCTGCCTGGAAGAAGTTTAGACCAGAGTTACTTGGAAAGGACCCTTACCAACCCATTGAGCTGCCTACAGGATGTGCAGGGTGCTCCAGGTTTCCCAGCTTTAGTGAGCTGTTAGCCATGCTGGGGTGGACTTTGGTGGGGCGGCTGTCATTGAGTCATTGGATCCCATAAATAATCCCTCATCCTTATTCCTGTATGTAACCCCAATAAAACTCATTGGTCACCAAGCTGGACTCTGGTGGGAGCCGTACTTTGGTCTGTTGTGGGCTCCCGATCTGGGATGAGTAGACATATGCGTGGCATCTCTCTGGGAAAAAGTTTTGTCACACAACTCCCAGGGACGCAGGCGTCCTCCATGAAGTCCTCCTTCATTCCACCGGCCACACTGGCCTCCTCGTGTCTCAGCCTCTTGTGATCACCAAGGTTTTAAAGCAGCGGCTCTCGATTCTGGTTCTCACATAGCCTCCTGTTAACAGTGCGACCTCAGCCTCCGCACCCGCATCCAGAGGACACACATAAACGGAACGGAAGGTCTAAAGCGTTGAGTGTCACGGATGCTAATACCTGTGCTACTGGAAGAGCCTGAGAACCCACTTCCACGAGAGCGCTTGCTGCTGTTATCCTGCCTGACGCCCTCCACTTCTTTTGGTGTTACCCTGGTGAATACAGAGGTCAAAGACCCTTGTCTGAAAAAGTTGCTTCCTAACACCCTCAATTAAAAAACACAAGTGTCGGTCGGTGGAAGCCTGAGGTTCCAAGTTTCTGGCCCCTACCAAGCACTTCTGGAGAACTGCCCTCCAGGCCAGGCATTTGGAAACCTGACACCCAGCAGGCCTTTCCCAGCACTGGCTTTGGCAGGAGGCGGCTGGGGGAGGAGCAGGAGGGAAGACCGGGAGGCCAAGGGAAATGTGAGCTCTGAGAAAAACACCTCTTTCAAAATATCACTGGCAGAGAGCGGCAACGTCACATGCAGCTGACATTTCCATCTTACGGGAGAGATGCAAACAAATGGCTGGCCGAAGGCTGAGGGCTGAGAGCTCTACTGAATCGTGTTGATAACCTTTAGGGTTTTATTTGGCAAAGTCGCAAACCTCACCAGGCTTGCCAGCCCCTTGGTGACTTCATAGCTAAATCCTCTCTGCAAGAGGCTGGGCAGGAGCACACGTGGCTCGCTGCAAATTTCTGTGTGCACACGTGTGCCTGTTCATGTGTGTGGGTTTCTTCTTCAGATGCTATCCACCTTGCCGTTGTTTTGGGATAGGGTCTCTCACTGGCTTAGAACGCCACCATTAGATTAGGCTGGCTGGCCAGCAAACTCAGGGATCCACCTTCCTCCTCCTCCCAACGTTAGGATTACAAATGCATGCTACAGCATGTAGCTTTTTTTGTTGTACATGAGTTCTGGGGGTTCAATCCAGGTCCCCATGCTTTTACAGCAAGCACTTTACCAACTGAGCTCTCTGTCCAGTCATCAACTTTTTAAAATTTTGGTTTATTTATATTTATTTAGTGTATTTGAATGTTTGTCTGCACATATGTCTGTTCATCACCTGCATGCCTGGTGCTGGTTGAGGCCAGGAGGAGGCATTAGATCCCTTGGAACTGGAGTTACAGACAATTGTGAGCTGCCATGTGAGTACTGGGAATCCAACCCGGGTCCTCTGGAGGAGCAGGCAGTGCTCTTAATCACTGAGTCAACTCTTCAGTCCACTCCCTAATTTTTTAAAGCATAAAAGAGCAGAGACTTGGGGGGGCAGAAATGGACACAGAACTTTTGCTTATTACCTTAAAGCCGTTGAATGTCTAGAGACACCTCTGGAAAGTGGAGAGAAATCCCACTCTGTTGAATTGATGTGAGAAGGTGAGATGATACACGGGATCACTTCCGCAAACAGTAAAATCTCAAGAAGTACCTTCTGTAAAGAGCAAGGGCCAGAAGACAGTGGACAGTCAGCTTGGTTGGACTCTTCCAAGAGGCATTGTTTCAACTTTACTGCGATTGCATAGTCTGCCACCTAGAAATCAGGAGCAGGGCTGCACCCCGAAGACCACGCTACATCCACACGAGGGCTCGGAGTCGACTTCAGAAATGGAAAGTGTCCCTCAGAACACACAAAGCATTGGGATGGAGATGCACCTAGCTGCAGCATTATAGTTCCTGTTTGTTTGTGCCTGAGTTTTAGTTGGTGCCTTCTGAATAAAGAAAAAAAAGAGAGAAGATACAGTGCATATAAATAAAAGAAAGGCTCAAAGTGAGGATGAGAAGTGGAACAGTAATTTCTTAGTTGGTGCCTGTGGTAGATAGTACTAACTGGTCACAGTTCTTCTGTAGTTGACGTTGGACCTGGGTGTGGCTTCTCTCCCTTCAAACACGACTGAGCAGCCTTCACTAATTGATCGTTTCAGGGATGAAAGATCCATTCTGCTTGTCATACTGGATTAAACTGTGATAATTCCAGAAATAGAGGCTATGGAGATGGGTGAGTCAGGCGGACAGATACTCTGTACCCTTTTGTGCCAGAAGCTTCCATCTCTCACACCAGTTTCCAGGCAGAGTTATCCGCATGGATTCAAATCAATGCTTTGTTTTCTTTTTCATGAATGGGATAGTGCATGCAGCACGGGTACATATGCAGAGGGGCCTGTGTGTGTGTGCATGCATGCGTGCGTGCGTGCATGTGGGTGCCATGGGTAGAGATTGATGTTAGGGATCTTTAATCATTCTCCACTTACTTTTGAGAAAGTGCTCTCACTGAGCCTGGAGCTCCCCTGTTCAGACAGGCTGTTGGCCAGGGAGCCCCAGAAATCCTCTTGTCTTCCCCTCCCCAGCATTGGGATTACAGGTGCATACCGCTATACCTGGCTTTTTAATGTGGGTTCTGGGGGACCAAACTCAGATTCTCATGTTTGCATGGCAAGCACGTTAACCATCTCCCCAACCCGGGATCTGTGTTCTGAAGTCTCAGTAGAAAGCTGGTCCCTTTCTGTCATCTAAAGGAGGAGGGACAAGAACACACACACACACACACACACACACACACACACACACACACACACGCCCCTGCACGCACCAAGGATCATTGAGGCAAGAACAGCCTTACTTGCCCTCAAAGCCAGATAGCTGGTGTAGAAGTGGTTTTGGCTAGATACTGACACTGACTTATAAGCCAAATGCTTCCCATTCTTCAGCGTTCGGGTGTTTAAGCTGGAAATAAAATGAGGCCTGGCAGATCACTCCATCCTTCAAATACAGACTGAGTGCTCTGACTTCCCTAGAGCTGGGTTCCAGAGAGAGAGAAAGAGAGAGAGAGAGAGAGAGAGAGAGAGAGAGAGAGAGAGAGAGAGAGAGAGAGAGAGACAGGTGTCACCAGGCCCATGCATTGAAACTATGTTTTTAGAAGTCCAGCTTCTGGATGTCACAAAAGGCAGCTGTGTGAATTAGAGGAGGACGCTGAGAGGTGGGTCTTAAAACCGTTCAGACCTAGGACTCATTTCTCAATGCCCGCTACTGCACTGCTCCAAGATTCTCAATCCTGACCTGAATTAGCCACAGGCCTCCTCACTGGGCTCTCTTGCCACCACCATGGCTAGCTCATCTACTCTCTACAAGCAACGAGAGTGAGTCTGTCAAAGCAGAAGAAGGTTCAGGAGGCCGCTTTGCAAAACCCTTCACAGACGATTCTTCACTCTATGTGAAAGCCAAATTCCTGACAAGACTGGAAGGCCTGGCGTCATCAAGCTCCCACTTCCTCCTCAGCCTTGGCTCCATTACCCCCCTCATTCCAGCCACCATGGCTGCCTTGCTGTCCCTCCAGCATCAAGAGATGCTTCCACAGAAGGTCCCTGTTCCAGCTGCACTGTTCCAGCTGCACTGTTCCAGCTGCGCCACGCTCTCCTTCCGGCTGTCAGTTTGGCGCAGCCACTGCCTCCTCATGCATCAGCTTCTTCCCAGAGCTCTTCCCCATGTCTTCCTCTGGCACAGCTTCCTCTCTCCTACTGCACTTTGGGGAAAGCCTCTTCCCAGGCTCTCTATTTCTCCTTCTGGTATAGGGATACCTTTTAACATACCGTATGCTTTGTTAACTTACTATGTTTACTCATCCTGCCTCCCCTTGCTTGATTATAAATCCCATGAGAGCTGAGACATGGATCTGTTTTGCTCACTGATGTTTCTTGAGGAGAATAAGAATGTAGCCTAGCACAGAGCAGAAACCAAACCAGAGAGGGCTCAGAGATCAAGCTTGCCCAGTAGAGTGATTGCTGTCAATCACGAGGACCGGAGTTTGATCTACAGTATCAATGCAAAACAAAAACCAAAACCAACCAAACAAACAAAAAACTGCCAGTGCTGGGGATGCAGAGACAGGTCATTCCCCTTACTTCCCCACTGGGCCTCACTGACCAGCTAGCCTAGCCTGCTTAGCAAGCTCCTGACCAGAGAGAGAGAGACTCCATCTCAAAACAGCAAACTAGGAGCTAGAGAAACAGCACAGCAATTAAGAATACTGGCTGCTCTTCCAGAGGACCTGGGTTTGGTTCTGGGCAACCATGTGGTGTGGCACGAATCTTAAAAGCTCTTATTAATAAAAACAAGCCCCGGGCCAGGTATTGGGGTGAATGCTGGAAGATCAGAAAGACGGAACAGACCACAGCTTCCTCACCTCGACAGTTCCTCAGCTGATCCTATTTCCTCAGAATGGAAGCCTCTGAGTCTTCATACAGAATGAATCTCAGCTGAACTGCTGCTAGAAGCCTAAAAGCTTAACCAGCTAGTTCTTGGTCCTCACGCCTTATAGACCTTTCTGCCTCCTGCCATCACTTCCTGGGATTAAAGGCATGTGTCACCATGCCTGGCTGTTTCCAGTGTGGCTTTGAACTCACAGAGAGCCAGATGAATCTCTGCCTCTGGAATGCTAGGATTAAAGGCGTGTGCCACCATTGCCTAATCTCTATGTTTAATATTGTTCTGTTCTGTCCTCTGACCCCAGATAAGTTTATTAAGGTGTACAATACTTTGGGGGACACAATATCACCACAATGTGGCAGTTGCTTGTAACTCTAGTTCCAGGGGATCCGATGCCCTCTCCTGGCTCCACAGAACCAGGCACACATGTGGTCACACGCACACCTGCAGGCAAATCATGCATGCACATGAAAATAAAGAAATCTCTAAATAAGCTAAAGCTAAAAATTCCCCTTGAGGAATGGCAGCTGACATTGACCTATGACCTCTACACATATATACAAGCACCTCACACATGTGTGCACTCACATGTATACTACAAAAAAGAAATAAGCAAAAATATGTATCTCAAAGAGAAATTCCCGAGTTGAGGAATGAATGAATGAATGAATGAATGGCTTCTGGGCCCACTCCCTTTTCTTCAACCAGAGACAGTCTATTTTGGCAGTTGCTTTTGACTTTGAGCTCTGTATAAGATACCATCTGCAGAGAGGATGCCATACTGAGAAAGTGCATTGGGAAACTACCGCTGTGTCCAGATCCTTCATTTCCACGGAGGGGGAACCTGGGCCTAGAGGAGACCACACCTGGTCAGAGCAGAACCCTGAGACACCCCATCATCTCCAGACTGCTGCCAGACTCCTTCAGGGCGCTTCACACTCTCCATTCCCCAGGAGGCCCCGCCTCCATCTTCACACCTGCCTTACAGATGCTCGGTTTCACAGTTACTCATTTCCCTGCTGAGAAGTGCTAACAGGAACCCAAGACACCCCTCCCCGTCTCTCCTAGGCTCTGATTACCGCCAGTGACAGGTTTGGAAGGCTGTGATAAGCTGGGTTTTCTATTTCTAGCTCAGATATGATTAGGCACATTGATGCTGTTGGTACTAGTAATTAACTTTCATACATTTTTTTTTTTAATCTGCTGCTCGGTTCCTAGAAATTTCGCAAGCATTCCTCACATATGCAAAGGTAGAGGAGGTGGTAAACACCACCATCTGGCCTTCTGGGCAGGTGGTTTACCCCTCTTCTCGTCCCTTTATTGTGCCTTATGAGAAGAAACATCTGGCCAGCCCTAGACTCGCCTCTAGCTCTGTCTTCCTCTCCACTTTAAATAAAAAAGAAAGCACACTTCCACAAGGCTGTAGCCACTGCTTATCTCACCGAGGTGTTGGAGTTTAGGGGTGAATAGCGGACACACAGGTGGAGCATAAACCCTCCTTCCAGGTTGAGTAGTTGGAGCAGAGACTCACTGTCAGTCCTGGGGTCCCTGTCCCGGGGTCTATGTCTCCAGGCCTGGCAGGGTTGGCTTGACCTACCTCAGATGATCTCTGTCTGCCAAGGCAGGCCTTCCTTGGCTGCCAGCTTCTGTCCCTTCCTTCTGCTGTATTGCCTTTCTGTCACTAATTGTATCTGCATTTACCTTGTGATCTATCTTTAAGTTCCTTACTATTTATATCCAGTTACACCTAGAATGTGGTTGCTGTGAGACCCAGGGCCTCATCTTGTTCCTGGCTGCTTTCCAGTGCCTGGGAGAAGGCTGTTCCTCAGCTAAGCACATCCTTCATGCAAACACGAGCTTATAAGCCTGTGGCTCATTCAGATGAATTCAATTCCATGTCCCTTCATCCCCACTTGCCATCATAGCTCTTTCCATCATAGCTCGTAATAGCACACCCTCTGTCTTCATGGATGGACCTAGCTAAAGAGTGAGGAGACCAGGGCTCAACATCAGATTTCAAAACAGACAGAGAAAAGCAAAGCTGAGTTCATGATGACAGTCAGAGGGAAAGGTGCGGATCGGGCACGTGGTCTATGGGCAGAAGAGACTGGAGGTGTTAGGGAAGGCTGCTAAGAAGTGTGGAGTTCAGAGACTGGAGAACTTTGAGACCAAATACAAGGGAGAAACAAGGTTGTTTTTTGAGCCTGCCATTGATTGGTTGACACTCGGAGGTGTGCATATGAGGTAAGACCATCTCGATTTGCAGACTTTGAAAAGTGAGGTGTCATACTGGTTGAATGGTTTACATGCCCCTGAAGGAAGGTGTTGGCCAATGGAAAGGTGTAAGAGCAGCTGCATCTTATCCTGGCCACAGGAAAACGATTTCTTTCTTGTGGAAACGGTTTTTATTCTCAGCTCTCTCGTCTAGTACTCGTTCAGACAGAGGCACAAGAGAGACCGTCAGGGGCTGTCTTGATCTTCACCATGGCTACTGATGGTCCTCAAAGGTGTAGTTTGTTTGTGAATATCTGATTGCATGTTGATCACTGGGATTTCATTCTGTTTCCATGACTGGAGAAATAATTGGATGATAATCTGGTAAGCGAATGCTCACAACAATGAAAATTCAGAATAACAGGACTAGAGGATGCAGCTCAGTTGGTAGAGTTGTCACTTAGCATGCCTGAAGCTCTGGCTTGCTGGTTAGTTTTATGTAAACTTGACACAAGCTGGACTTTTGGGGAGAAGAGGGAACCTCAAATTGAGAAAATACTCCTAGCAGATTGGTCTGTGGCTAAGCTTCAATAAGTTTTCTTTATTGATGATTGATATGAGAGGGTCCAGATCACTGTGGGAAGTGCCACGCATGGCCTAGTATTGGTCCTAGGTGCAATAAGAAAGCAGGCTGAACAAGCCCGGAGGAGCAAGCCAGTAAGCAGCATTCTTCCATGGCCTCTCTATCTATCATTCACTTCCTGCCTTCAGGTTCCTGCCTTGAGTTCCTATCCTGACTTCCATGGGTGATGGACTATGGGCTGTAAACTGAAATAAACCCTTTCCTCCACAAGTTGCTTTTGGTCCTAGTGTTTTATAATAGCAATAGAAGCCCTAATAGGACACTGGGTTACATCCTCTGCGCCTCTCACAAGCCAGGTGTGCTAATGCACTCCTGTAGTCCCAGAACTCAGGAGGTAGAGGCAGGAAGATCAGAAGTTCAAGACCAACCCTTCATACATAATAAGCTTGAAGCCATCCTTGGATACCCGCCCCCCACACACACGGAAAAAAAATGACAGTAATTTATAAGTAACTAAACACTTAGAAATGCATTAAAATATTGAACTCTTTGTGTTTGCAATATGGATTTCTTGTATGTGTTAAGATACTGGTATGACTTGGATGTAAAATGTCCCCCACAAGCTCATGCATTTGCACACTTCATCCACAGTTGTGGGTGCTGTTTTGGGAGACCATGGAGCTTTGGGGCATTTGCCACATTGATGTGCATAATAAGCTGCCAAAAATGGATCTTGATTTACAAACACCAAGGGTTTCAGTTCTGATCAGCTGAGATGTTAACAAGCACCTACCACCGCAGGCAGAGCTACTCCAGTCTCTATGCTTACCATGCCAGGGTGGACTGGTCCCTCTAAACCAGTGGTTCTCAACCATCCTAATGTTGCAACCCTTTAATACAGCTCCTCATGGTGTGGTGACCCCCAACCATAAGATTATTTCATTGCAACTTCCTAACTGTAATTTTGCTACTCTTATGAATTATGATGTAGATATTTTGGGAGATAGAGGTTTGTGACCCACAGGTTGAGAACCACTGCTCTAAACTCTGTGCTAAAACGAATGGCCCCTCTCTTAAGTTGCATCTGTAGGGCATTTTGTTACAGCACAGAGAAAAGTAACCAGTCTGGAGGTATTTGAAGGCTTTGTGAGTTCAGAGGGCTTCTGGCCTATTCCCTTCTCTTTACTTGGTCTAGGACAGTAAGACTAAGCATCAGGTCTTCACAAAAAGCTGGGTTTTCACCAGCAAAATATCTTGATGCATTGGAGTTATTATCCCTATGTTAGCATGGCATTTTCATGTTTATGTAAAAATTAAAGTACATGTAATGTCATTGTAGACAGTTGTGTCCTGTTGCTGGGATAATTTGTTGGCCATGAAGTCTTGGGTCCATAGGGAACTTTCAAATAATTTCAAGACAATAACTTTTTGTTTTTAAGATAATTCTATCTAGATGGCTTTGCTTTGATCAGACATAGGAGCTGCACTGTTTTTTTTTCCTTTCTGGAGGTAGATCCCTTTTATTAAGTGTGCGACATTTTATCACGTAGTTTAAAGATTAATTTTTCCTGGTTATGATCCCCAAATACCATTTGCATTCATTATATGTCCTTATATTTTTGTTCTTACTGATCTTATTTTTTATAGTACAATACAATAACTCATTTTTACTTTAATCTGTAATCTCCTTTGCTTTCAATTTTTTCTTTGTGTTTTGTATATGTATGCATGTTCATATGTGTGCTGCAGTGCATACATGTGTGAGTATGGAAACCAGAGGATAACCTCAGGTGTTCATTCCTCATCCCCCATCCACTTTGCCTCTTTTAGACAGGGTCTCTCACTGGCCTGGCGCGTCTAGTGTTTTGGAGATTGAACTCGGGTCCTCATGCTTGCAAGGCAAACACTTCTCCAGCTGTGTTGTCTCCCCAGCTCTGGAGTGTATTTTCTACAAGTGTTTTGTTTATTGGGGGGAGCTGGGTTATGTTTATCTCTTCTTTCTCCCCCTTCTCTCCTTGCCCCCCCCCCATTTTCCTCTCTATAATCCTATTGATTTTAAATATGTTTCCTCATCTGACCTTCTGACAGGGAAGTGACTGAATTACTCGCCTGAGGGCGGTGGTCCAGGACAGTGTCTCACAGAGCTGTGACTTCTGCAGCAACATTTACCTGCTTTCTGAAGTTCACAGAAGCTCTTTAATTAGACCCCTTCATTTGGATCTAGACTGGGCTTTTGTCTTGATTTTATAAATCTTTCTGGTCCAGCAGTTTTACAATCTGATTGCACATGTCCTGAGAAAACCTTGAAGGAAGGGTATTTAAGGAAGTCAACTAGAGTAGAGAGACAGAGTGCCAGAAGGCTACAAAGCTGAGAGATTGATTGCCAGTTAGGCTTCTGTTTGAAGGCCTGGGCATGTCAGCTACGGACAACTTTTCCTTGTCTTCTCACAAGTTCCCTGTAATGACCATAGTTATCCTAAATCAGAAGTTTCCCCTTATGGGGGCTTAAAAATGCCCTTCTAGAAGAAGCAAAGTTCTTTCAAAAGGAAGTTGAGACTCTGATGTGGACAAACCCATGACAAACAAAACACTTAAGTCAGTCAACAGCATCTCATGTTCGAGGTGAGGCTGTGTAATGAGCAATTGGCTCCTCTCGGACGATGGCAAGAAGGAAAGAGGACCCCCACAACTCTTGACTTCAGAATTCTAAACAAATTCATGGGATAAGATTTGTAGGGAATCAAGATTTGTAGACTTCGTATCTAGTTTGGGATAGTGTTGTCAAGTCTGTTTCTCCAATTTTTATTTTACCTTAAAAATATTTTATTCTCTCTCTGTCTCTGTCTCTCTCTGTCTCTCTGTCTCTGTCTCTCTCTGTCTCTCTGTCTCTCTCTCTCTCTGTGTGTTTGTGTGTGTGTGTGTGTGTGCACTTTATACATTCAGAAGCCTGTGGGGGTCAGAAGAGGTGGTGGATCCCCTGGAACTGGAGTTACAGACAGTTGTGAGTCACCATGTAGGTGTTGTAACCTAAACCCCGGGTCCTCTACAAGAGCAGTAAGTGCTCTTAGCTGCTAAACCATCTCTTTAGGGTATACCTCCCTTTTTAAGTTGAGACAGGGTCTCACTAGGTAACTCTGGCTGGCCTTGAACTCACGGAGATCCATCTGCTTCTGTCTCCTGAGTGCTGGGATTAAAGGCGTGAGCCACCGTGCCTGGCCCCTGCGGTTGTTGTTATCTCTCCAACCAGTTTTAAAGTTGTTTAAAACAAGAATCTTCTCTTTGTTAGGAACACAAACAGAGCTGAGGACCATGGGCCCGGGGCCCATCCACAGCCTCACTCTAGTGAACCTGTGTATTCACAGCTGACCAACCAGGGGCCTACGTCCCAGAGCCAAGACAACGTCACAGGACCGTTTTCATCCTAGCGCTCGGGGAAGCTGCTCTACAGTTGGTGCCTGAGTCCAAACCTACTTGTGCCGGGTGTAGCAAGCACTTGCCTCTAACCCTGGCTTCAGAGGTGGAGGTAGGATGACAGCCATGAGTTTGCAGCCAGCCTGATCTATATGGAGAGTTCTAGGCCAGCCGGGATCATCTAGCAAAACCCTGTTTCAAAAAAACCAAAAAGAAGCAACCAACAAAACAAAACAAAACAAAGAAAACCAAACCAAACAAACAAACCCCCTACTTACTCTGCTGGATCTGCTTTCACTCTTTCACTGTACAAGGGGAAACTGAGGCCCAAGGGTGAGGTGTCTTGCCCACGAGTTACAACTCAGAACTAGAACCTGTGTCTCCTATCCCTTCCCCTCCTTTCCCCTCCCCTTTGCTTTCTTCCTTCCTCTCCCCTCCCCACTTCCTTCTTTCTTTCCTCCCTAACTTCCTTTCCCTTCCTTCTCTGATCCTTTCCTTTCACCTCCTTCCTTCCCTTTCCTTTTCCTTTCTCCTCCCTCCCTTCTTCCTTCCTTCCTTCTTTCTTTTTGACAAGGTCTCACTCATAGCCCAAGCTAATCATGGATTGTAATCTTCTTGGCTCAGCCTCTAGGGTGCTGGCATTGCAGACATGCATAACTCTGACCTGGCTTCCACCTCCCTGGTTCCTTTTCACTATCATTAAACATGGTGTGTGGTTGATGTACCCAACAGAGGTGATAAGGTAATACTGTGTGTATGAAAAATATACTAACCTTTGTTTGTTTGCACTTTGGAATGATTAGCAGACACATAAACTGATAAGTATTTCCAGTACCATACATTGTATCACATGCAGGCAATGTGCAATGTTCAAGTCAGGGTATGGGTATCTGTCTCCTCAGATACATACTGTTTCTCTGAGGCAAAACCGTTCTCAACTCCTTCTCATAGATGTTAAAATACACAGCACATCATCACTGTCTGTAGTCACCTGATACACTAGACACGAGAGCTCCTTTCTCCCTGATACACTAGACACGAGAGCTCCTTTCTCCCATCTTACTGTGCCTTGGCTCCCCCACCTCCTCTCCTGAGAATCATGTTCCCATTCTCAATTCTACATGGTCACCTTTTTAAAATTTCTGCTATGAGTGAGTGTCGTTCTGTCCTGGTTTATTCCACTTAATCTCTCCCATTTCTATTCATTTCGTTGTGAATGATGATTCCCTTATTCTTATGGCCAAATAGTATTCCATGGTGTGTTGTGGGGATAATCTTTTTGTATACTGTGAAGATGTGTCTTTGGCAAGGCACCTTCTGATTGGTTTAATAAAGAGCTGACTGGCCAATAGGTAGGCAGGAGAGGATAAGCAGGACTTCTGGGCAGAGATAGGAACTCTGGGAAGAAGAGATTCACCAGGGAGAAGTGGAGCTAGTCAGACATGCAGTATGGAGGAGAGGTAACGAGCCATGTGGCAGAATGTACATTAATATAAACAGGTTAATTTATGTTTTAAGAGCTAGTTGGAAACAAGCATAAGCTAAGGCCAAGCTTTCATAACTAATGAAAAGTCTCCCTGTCATTATTTGGGAGCTGGCAGTCCAAATAAAGTCTGATTACAATGGTGCGTATGTGCTACATTTTTCTTTATCCCTTCATCAGTCTGTGGATACTTAGATTGGTTCCACTTCTTGGTAATCTTGAGTAGTGTTCCCATGAACATGAGAGTGTAAGCATTTTTTGAAATACTGATATCACTCCTATATAGTAGTCAGATTTCTGGGCTAGGTCTATTGTTAATTTTTTGAGGTGGTTTCACACCGTTTTCTTTACTAACTTATACTCCTATAGTATTCAAAGTTTCCTCTTCTCCAAGTCTTTCCCAGCAACCTGCTAACCTTCCTCATTTTTGTAGCAGCCATTCTTTGTTTGAAATTTATTTTTATGTGTATTGTCTTTTGTCTGCGTGCATGCCTGTGCACTACATGTATGCCTGGTGCCTGCAGAGGCCAGAAGAGGGAGTGGAATTTCTGGAACTGGAGTTATGGATTGTTAGGTGCTGGGAACGAAATCCAGCTCTTCCGGTGCTCATTTGTTTATAATGAAGTTCGCGAAGGATGTCCAAAATCTTTCCAGTACATACCCTCACCCCTCCTTTCATGTTGGCCAGAGTCTAAATCAACTATACATATGGAATTCTAATTGCATAACACCTTCCTTACTATGTATGTTAATTAATTAGTAATGCATTGTTCACATTCATGATGAAACTTTAATTTTAAAAGCACAAGCCTAAGAAGTGTTTGCATGATATCACTTTATTCTCTCAGTAAATCAAGACTAACTTTGATGCAATGAACTCATTACTCCCAGCTCTTTCCCAGGCACTTATGTGGACAGTTTACACACCAGGAAAGGCAATAGTTGTTTTCTTTTGGAAACCTAGTGCCGTGGAAACTTCCTGGAATCTATGAGGGTGACCCTAGTGAGGACTTCTAATAACCGAGGATACCAAGTCTGAACTGGCCATCTTTGTAGCCAGGCAAGGCTTCCAATGGTGGGACGGTGTAGCAGGGTCCTTGCTGTTGTTCCCTTTGGGGGCGGGGGCCAAGTAGGCGCAGAGTCAAACCACACGGACTCCAGGAGAATGTCGAAACAACAAGCTCACTTTATTCAGGAAGAAGCAAGCCTTATATACCCTCCACCCTACCCTGGGGGGAGGTCTAATGAATATGCATCAGCTGGTGTGACATGGCTGCCTCTCATTGGTCCAGGTCATCTCCAGATTATGTTTCAGCTGCTGTTGCTAAGACCATCAGGCAGACCCAGGCTGGCTCTCACAAAGTATCTTTTTTTACTTGTTTGGGCCGTCTGACCCTCAAGCCTGTTAGGGATAAGTCATCCCACAGGACCGGGTTGCATTCATTTGAGTTGTTGGCCAAGGGAGTCCTATAGAGGTCCCCAAACAACCCAGGCTCATGCTAGGACAGAGAGTTGCTCTCCTTAAACTGACAGCGGCCCTCATTGCCAAGGACAACATCCACACAGCTCATTGAACGTGGAGAGGTTGAGCTGGTGCATGCATGGAGCCTTCACCCCTACATTCTAGTCTCTTTGATGCGGGAAGGTACTCTGCAGGCTACTGAAAGAGAATCCTGGACGCCAACCCAGTCGCAAAACCTTTGACCTACAATCTGCCCCGCCTGTAAGATGAGCTGGGGCAATGGTGGTGCAGAACTTGTGGAAGTGGCCAACCTTGGGGCCCACACCATGACAGGGGCCCATGCCTGACACTGCCTGCATGGCTAGGACAGAGACTGGCTAGCCTAGGGACCTAGGATTGGTGCTTTGTCCAGTCGTCATCGGAGAGGCTTTATCCGGCAGCAGATGGGAGCAGATGCAGGGACTCACAGCCAGACATTTGTGGAGAAAGAGTCTAAACTGGAGGTCTGCTAGGGTCCCTCCTTTCAGAGCTCGGGGAGGGAAGACTGGAGGAGTCAGAGGGGGTGGAGGACACCAGGAGAACATGGCCCATTGAATCCACCAAGCAGGCTCATAGGCTCACAGAGACTGGAACAGCAAGGGCCTGCAAGGGTCTGCACCAGGCCCTCTGTGTGTATGTTAGGGCTGTTAGCTTGGTGTTTTGTGGGACTCCTAACAGCGGGAGCGGGTGTGTCTCTGACTCTTTTGCCTGCTCTTGGGGCTCTTCCCCCTCCCCACTGGGTTACCCTGTCCAGCCTCGGTGTGAGTGATTATTGTGTCTTGTTTTGTCGTGTTGGTTGTTGTCTCTTAGAGGCCTGCTCTTTTCTGAAGGGAAATGGAGTGGGGAGTGGATCTGGGGGAGAGGGGAGGCAGGAGGGGGAGCTGGGTGGAGTGGAAGGAGGGGAAAGTGTGGTCGGAATGTATTGTATGAGAGAAGAATCTATTTAAAAAGCAGAAAGTGCCAATGGAAATAGCATTTTCTCTGTTTGAATCTTGTTGTGATCTGGATGTGGAAATGGGATTGGAGGTGAAAGGGCTCTCTGGATCTCAGACCATCCATGCCTTCAGGAGACAATAGTGGATGTCAGCGCATCAATCACAGCAGCCTCACGCCTCTCTGCTCTGTCTTACCTGCGGGAACAGTGTAAGTACTGTGCTCCTTGCTCACGGACCCAATACATTTAGGATTTCCCCCTCCCTGGCAATCCTGTCTCTTTCCATTCACTTTGTCACTTTGTCAAAGACTATGGCAGCCATCCTGGAAGAGGCTGTTTATGAGTGTATGCTATGGGCCAACACAGTGTTCATAGGATTTGCTGATAGACTCTATAAAAATGTTTTAAAGGAAAAATAAAGTAGGAAGAGTAAAAAAGTTCAATAGTAGAGAAATAAGTATATTCATTATTATACATCTTCTTCAAACACCATGCTAATAAGGACTTAATGGCAGCATGAGCAATTCTTAAATTATAATCATAACAATGAGTATTATTATCAGGACCATATGAATATATTCTCACTTGGGAGCAAAGGCTGGGAGGTAGTAGATAAAGACAGAAATACTTTAGGTCTTAGTTGAAAGGGCACTGATTATATTTTGGCAATGGTCCATTTTCAAAGATCCTATAATAGTACCAGTTTTTATTAATTTATATTATTTAAAAAATGTGTGTGTGTGTGTGATGTACACATATGTGATGCATGCACGTGTATGCATGTGTGGCAGCCATGGATTGCCTTCCTCTATGGGCTCTTTATTTTCTTGGACAAGGTCAGCCATTGAACCTATAACTCACAGAGTGGCTAGACTAGCGGGCCAGCAAGCCTGCAGATCCTCTGTCTCTGCCTCCCCAGGGATGGGATCACAGGGACACGTGGACTTTTTATATGGGTGCCGGGGGTCCGAACTCAGGTCCTCATGTTGGCAGAGCAAGCCCTTTACCATTTGTAGTACAAAAGTCAGCAAGACACCAATGTAGCGAGTGCTGTGTCACGTGACAGCATGGTTTGGGAGTCAGGAAGTGCCATTAACTGGCAGTTGAGACCACTCCTCCATCCACAGTGTTTAAGTTGATGGGTGTATTTAAATTAAGTTCTGTCCCTGTTGTGGATTCTCATCTTAACTCACTGTTTGGGAATGTTTTAAGGTGTTTAAAGACAGTAAATATTTACCAGATTTCAGGGCCTTTGTCCAGCAACAAAACTCTCAGGCCTTCATCAAGAACTCAGAAAAATGGGTTAAATAAAATAAAATAATAAATCTATCTTGGCTCAAACCCAGTCATTGTCTCTTTCATACAAAAGCTTTGATTTGCTTACTTTTCAGGACAGCTTATTCTTTCAACTGCTGCTGATTATGGCATTAATCACACAGCCAAATACTTTCCAAAGACAGAGGGACTGGGGTTATCCAAGGGAGATCAAATATAATGAATGAATAACAGGAAGTTTGACCGCTGTCTTCTAACTGTTAAAAGACAATCTGTATTCTAATTCTGTGTGCTGAGAAGTCAGGAGGTTCTATTCCCAGCAACGTGATCACCGAGGGAGCCTTCCCTAAAGGAGCTCCCGTGGACATTGGGGATGTTTCTACAACACAGTTTGTTCAGACTCCCAAGCTGAGTTCATTTTATAGGGCTACCTTTTTATCCCTTACTTCTGTGGACAAGTGTCCAGTCCAACTGGGTACCAAGGTCTAGCAGAGGACTCTGGTCACATGGGCATACATCACTGCCTTCCCTGGGCGTCATGGTCTACTCATCAAGTCCTCATCCTGTGATTGTGGCATAAGGGAATCTAAGCCTTGGTGTGCTTATTTAGTGTCTGGGATCCGATAGCAAATACATGTTCCGACTTTTCTCCGTTTCCAGATTTTAAGAATCCTTGATAAAACCCGGTGTGGTGGCAGCTACCTGTAATCACGTGTGATGTAGGGTAAGGAAGAAGACAAGAAGTTCAAGGCACACCTCAGGTAGGTGGCAAGCCAGGGGTCAGCCTGGACTCCATGAGACCTTGTCTCGAGCAGAAGAAGAATTTTTACAATACTATTGTTTCATACCTGTTGCACGAATCCTAAATGGTCTTATAATAAAAACCCGGAGCCAGATATTGGAGTGAATGCTGAAAGATCAGAGGAAACAAGCCACAGCCACTTCTCACCTCTCCAACTCCTCAGCCAATCCTGTCTCCACGAATCCTCAGACCAAATGCCTCTAAGTCCTCAGCCGAACGGTCTCTAGTTCCTGTCTCCTCACACCTTATATGCCTTTCTCCACCCAGCCATTTCACTTCCTATCTCAGCCTTCCTAGTGCTGGGAAGTGTGTGTGCTTCCCAAATACTGGGGTTAAAGGTGTGTGCCATCACTGCCTGGCTCTGTTTCTCTCCTAGACTGGATCAATCTCATGTAGCCCAGTGTGGCCTTGAACTCACAGAGATCCAGATGGATCTCTGCCTCTGCCTCCTGAGTGCTAGGATTACAGATGTGTGCCTGACCTCTGTGTTTAACTCTGTGGCTGGCTCTGTCCTCTGATCTTCAGGCAAGCTTTATTTCTTAGATTACAATTATTACCACAAGTACCTTCATCTTCTTTCCCAAATGAATCTTATAAGCCCAACTTCCCTACTAACTCGTTCAGCTATAGGGTCCTAGCTGTAAGATAGCATCGGCTTAACATGTTTGACAAGAAAATCTAGTCTGTTATGAAAAAGGAAAAAATGCAGAGTATATATTGAGTGGCTCTGGACACCAGCTACTGTTCTCAGAATTTGAAATAACATTATTTTCTTGCATCCTTTGAAAATCATATATGGGTCCAGCATGGTGGCACTTGCCTTTAATCCCACCATTCAGGAGGCAGAGAGAGAGAGAGAGAGAGAGAGAGAGAGAGAGAGAGAGAGAGATCTGTGAGTTCAAGCCTAGCCTGGTCTACATAGCCAATTTCAGACCAGCTAAATCTCTGTACTGAGGCCTTGCCTCTCAAACGCGCGCGCGCACACACACACACACACACACACACACACACACACGGGGTTGGTAATATTACTTTCTTGACTCGAGAAGAAATGGCATTTAGAAAGGTTATCTGGCCAAAAGACACACAGACACTAAATGATAGCTAAGAGCTGGACACATTAAATAAACCCACATTCTTCTTATTTTAAATTTAAGTTCTTCTCTGGGAAATGTTTTACAGTCACCTTGGATTCCAGAAGTGGGAGTGAGGGGAGACAACAGTGTCATTAATAGCCGATAATTAACAGAGTTGCTGTGGAGAGGCCAGGAACAACATCCAATCTGGATCTGTGGATGGTGTGGTGCCTGTGACCGGTGGCCGTTGGAAACTGGCTCTGCGGAGGCGCTGTGGCTCTGATGTCAGTAGACAGCTCATATTTCTGCTCCACCAGCTGCTGGTGATACAGGAAGGGAAGATGGGATTGTCAGCTTCCTGACAAGGGGCATCTCTATAAACCCACGTAGGCTCTTCTACCTTTTGTATAGATTCCAGGGTTTGGACTCAGGTCGCCAGGCTTTCTGGAAAGTGCCTTTGCCCACTGAGTCATCTTGCTGGTCCTGAAAGACAGAGATTTGACCTTAAGATTATCCCCAGGTTCCCATCTCCGACATGTACCACTGAACCAGCTGACTCCAGCATGAACAGCTGAAAGAGTTGCCAGGCAGCTGCCCTAAGAAGATGCTCTCAGGGAAAACAAGACAACAAAGGAGATTAAAAACAAGGGCACCAAGGCAAACTGAAGCCACCAGCCCCACAGCTCCTGCAAACAGTAAAGCACACTATAACTTCTCAGGTAAACACAAAAGACCTAGGGGCTCAGTTCCTACATCTCTAGTACATTACGTTCATCTTTCAATAAAAATTACAAGGCACACTAAAGACAGGAGGGGGACAGTTTAAAGAGTCAAAAAAAAAAAAAAGATCCAAATTGGGATATGATGTATGATGTAAAATTTTCATGATCAGATTTGAAGTTGTAGATGTTAAGGTTTGCAATGGGAAAAGTAAACAACACTCAAGTGGGGTATGTGTGTGTGTGGGGGCAGTTATAAGCATGTAAACTGCTAAAACATCTAAAGGAAATGTTTGGAATTTAAAACACTTTGACAGAAGTGAGGGAAGTTTTTGATGGCGTCCTTGAGAAGCAGAGCAGGACTAAGGGACGATCAGAAGTCCTCTCAAGCTGAAATGCAAAGGAAAGAAAATGATGAAGGAAAAGCCCAGGGCAGAAGATCCAGGAACAGTGAGACAGCTCCAGAGGGTGCAATGTGGGTAACTGACATGCTGGGAGAAAGGGAAAGAGGTGGCGCAAGTGAGACGTTTGGGGGAAACGGGGAGCTGTTTGATAAAAGGAATGGCAGGTGCCGAAGACAAGATGTGTGGAATGACTGAAGGCAACGGTTTAGAGGGAAAGAGGAAGTCAGGAGGGGTTCACTTACACCCCTCCGGACTTGGTGCGAAGGTCGTCAGTTTTGGGAAGCCCTAAAAATAATCCCATAAAGGAAAGGAAGGAAGCAGGAAGGAGGAATTTTGTTTGTTTGTTTTTTCGAGACAGGGTTTCTCTGTGTAGCCTTGGCTGTCCTGGAACTCACTCTGTAGACCAGGCTGGCCTCGAACTCACAGATATCCACCTGCCTCTGCTTCCTGAATGCTGGGATTAAAGGTGTGGGCCACCACTGCCCAGCTAGAAGAAGGGAAATTTTGCAGTTCTTGCTGATAACAATAATGAATTCACAGAAGATTGACAGAACCATGCATGACCTTATAGTGGATCACCAGACCTTCTGTGAAAAGAGCAATAATAAATTCACAGAAGACTCACAGAACCATGCACAACCTTATTTATGTGGGTCATCAGACCTTCTGTGAAGACAGCCATAGTGAACTCACAGAACCATGACCTTATATGTGGGTCACCAGACCTTCTGTGAAAACATAGCAATAATGAATGCACACAAGATTCACAGAACCATGCATGACCTTATACGAGGGTCACTAGACCTTCTGAGAAGATATAGCAATAATAAATTCACAAGAAGACTCACAGAACCATGACCTTACATGTGGGTCACCAGACCTACTGTGAAGACATTGCCCAGCACCTATCAACTTAAACTTGAACTACTTCCGCTCTTGCTATTGTATCCCTGTAGCCAAGGGTTGTTATTTTGAAACACCACAGTGATATTTCCCATTTCACCTTTAAAAACTTCCTCTTGCCTCAGCCTCTGCGGACTTGCCCGGGGTTTGCTATGACATGGGTTGCCGTTGCTTGGCTATCCCCAAATAAATATTATCCTTTTGTGACTCTCTTCTCTGTTACTCTAGGTTGACAGCATGGATCAGTGCTGTGTTACTAGAAAGTGGATTTAGTCCTGCTTCATGACACGTGGCAGAAGTCCTAGCACACGGGAGACAGAGGTGGGAGAATCAAGGAGTCAACGTGATCCTTGGCTGCATAGTAAGTTTGAAGTCAGCCTGGGCTACATGAGACCATGAGATTCTGTCTCAGGGGAAAAAAAAGTGGGTTATATTTAGTTATAATTCATACTACATACACACACAGGCTAGGGAAACTCCCAGAAAAATTATATAGTTGAAAAATTAGAAATATAGTTGAAATACTAAGAGGGAAGAGAGAAATAGTCATATACATGCTTAATTAAAAGCCAAGACTGGAGGAAAAGAGAGAAAAGGGGGCAAGGGCGGGGAGAAATGGCAAACAGAAGAAATAGAAAACAGCTCGGACAGGTGCACGCATAAAAGAATCTCGGCATTTCCATTCAATGGAAATCCAATCTTCAGCATTCTGAAAGAACAGACCATCGATGTGGGAAATGGCATGGATACACCGCATAACAACCCATGGAACAGGAGCCACAGCTACCAAAAAGAATACTCTGCTTTTCCATTCACACAAAATCCCGTAAGTGCAAAGTCATTTACGGTGATAGAAAGCAGATGAGCAGCTTCTTGGGGTGGGAGAGAGGCGGTAAGAGGAGGAGGAAGACAAGGATCATCAGGGAGCATCAAGAAGCTGTTAGGAGCAATGGGTTCATCATCTTGTTGAGGACCCGGGTTCAGTTCCCAGCATTCACCTCAAGCAGCTCACAACCACCTGTAACTCCCGCTCTGGGGGATCTGGCGCCCTCTTCTGGCTTCTGTGGGTAACTGCATACATGTGGTGGACATACAGACATATGGACAATATAGAGGATGGGATGGGGAAAAAAGAGTGCTCATGTTTCTTGCTGGGCTCTAGGTGCCTACGGCTGCATGGGATAAAGCTTAGTCCTGCCTCTGTGGTTTCAATGTTTTCATATGCTCAAAGAAAACCTTCTAGACAACAAAGTAATATACCAGTTTATTTTATTTTATTTTATTTTATTTTATTTTTGAGACAAGGTTTCTCTCTGTGTAGCTTTGGAGCTCACTCTCTGTAGACCAGGCTGGCCTCGAACTCACAGATGCCTCTGTCTCCCATACGCTGGGATTAAAGGCGTGTGCCACCACCGCCTGGAAATATGCCAGTTCAAATGACTTTCGTTGAGTAAAAATTTAAAACCTCTGCTTTGGTTTTTTTTTTTTTATAAAATGTTTTTTCTTTCCTTATACATACCAACCCCTGTTCCCCCTCCCTCTTCTTCTCCTGCTCCCCCCCCACCTAACCCCACCCCACCCCATTCCCTCCTCATAGAGGGTAAGGCCTCCTTTGAAAACTACTGCTTTGTTACTTCATTTTACAAAGACAATCCATTTAACTCCCCAAATATGAGCTTAGGTGTGACTTGAATCTGACCAAAAGATGACTTGCATCTGAGTTTTCTTTTACACTTCACCTCAGCGATTCACAGCAGTTCCCAGGGCCTAGATGAGGACACTAGATGTGGGCAAAGCCTCTTGAAATACAAGGAAAAAGTGGCCCGTAGGTGATCTCCATGATATTGAAGCAAGAGAAGTAGAGAAGATTAAAAGGTGTCCGAATTTGTTCAGGCACAGGCACCTGGAGTCCGTGGGATCCGTGCAGCCACATTCTACCTAGGATAACTATGAACGGACACAAGATGGTAAACTTAACAGAAAACATGACTGGTTTGGACAACTCGGTTGTGCATTTCTTGAGTACGGATGCTGTAGAAGACAATGCCATTTCGCAATGTCTACACATCAGCTAGGTGATCCATTTCAAGGTACCACTTTCCCAGGGAGTCTACTAATGCCCCTGCACTAGTTGGAAGTATTCCCAGTTGAATCCTGTCTATAAAGAGGATCTTCTGCCCCCAGACTTGTAAAGTCAATGTAAAACAAACAGGAAATTAATCTGAAATCTCCTACGGTGCTTATAAAGCCAGCTTTTACAATTTTTTGGCATGGACATAGCAAAATTTCATGAGCTATGAGTTATTATGGGCCTATAACAGCCATGGCATCAATGTAAAAGAAGGATACACTCTGTTCAAACAGGCTTTGGGGGACATTAGTGGGTGTACCAGTCACTTTTCTCATTGTTGTCACTGAATGCCTGACCAAAACAACTGAAGGAAGGAAGGAAGGACCGATGGTCTCCGAGACACGTGGTACAGTTCGTCATGGTGGGGAATCACGGAGGCAGGAGGCTGAAGCAGCAGCTCACACTGCTTCTCCGTTCAGGAAGTGAAGAGGGATGAACGCCGACGCTGAGCCCATCTTCTTCTTTCCGTTTGGGTCCCAGCCCTGAGGAGCTCGCTGCCCTCAGTTCAGGTGGGCCTCGCCACCTTAATGAACCTAATCCAGAAGCTCCCTCCCAGACATGCTCGCAGCTTGGTCCCGTAGGTGAGTACTGCTCCTGTCAAGTGGACCAATCAATATAAACCATCACGACGGGTAAATAATACAATGTTTTTTTTTTTTTCCCTTTCTCGTTTTCATTTTATGTTTTTTGTTTTTTTTTTTTTTTCTTAAATGGCAAATATGTTCTTTGTGAGCTTCTAGCTCCCCAACCACTGTTTGGGCTAAATATTCTTGTAGCTTGTATGTGTGCGCGTCTGCGTATCCGTATGTGCACCACGTGTATGAAGGTGTCCACAGAGCTCAGAAGAGGACATCGGATCCCCAG
>CABHPQ010001307.1:0-47356 GCA_902168405.1 Peromyscus aztecus
TGTGTGCCACCACGCCTGGCTCTGTTCCTAGTGTGGTCTTGAACTCACAGAGATCCAGACAGATCCCTGCCTCTTGAGTGATAGAATTAAAGGCATGTGCTACCATTGCCTGACTTCTATATAGTGGCTGGGTTTTTTCTCTGATCTTCAGGCAAGTTTTATTTTATTGGGAGACATAGTATATTGGGGGATACATCACTGTACACTCTGACATTCTTATCATTGTATCTTCTACTCTTCTCTGGGTTGGAATTTCTTACATAGCTTCTTCCAGGGGCCCTTTTGGTTACTCAGGACCTACCCAGACCATCTAGGTTCTAATAAAACCGTCTTATTCATCTTGTGATTTGCAACTCAATCACATGATCAAAATTCACATTCCCAGGTTCTGGGGACCATAACATGGATATTTTGAGGGTCCATTGTTCTATAGTAGTGATTCACAGATCTCTCAAGGTCAAGAATTTCCTAGGAAGCTTTAGTACTGAATCTTACCCATGGCTCTTTACCCCTGACCCTCTATCTATACTTTGGCTTAGGAAAAAAGTTCTGTTCTAGCTCTGAGACCATAAGAGCAGATACAATGCCTGCTCACATTCTCAAGGTTGTATTTGTCTGTGGGCTCCAGAAACTAAGAGAAATAATTGGATTGAAGTTAGTTAAAAGGCAACACTTAACTTTCCAGCTGCCTTCTTCCTGTAATCTTTGTCTCTACACAGTAAATTAGTATTTACTGAATCAAGGACGTTTTGTACAAAGTAAATTGAGGCTTTAGCAGAAAACTCACTTTGGTGACTAAGAACAAGAACCCTGGAAAGAGACTGTTGGTGTTCAAATCCTACTTTATCATCTACTCCTTGTGACTTTGGGCAAGTCACATAGCCACACTGATTCAATTTCCTTATCTAAATAACGGGGATAATGATATCAATCCCAAATAATATTATAAATATTACATTAGACAAGGTTTTCATTTATTTCCTTATTTATGTGTCTGTAGGGGGTGGGGCATATGTGTGCCATGGTGTGGTGCTCCTGGGGACTAGAAGGAGACTTGAGAGAGCTGACTCTCTCCTCTCACATCCATGTGAGCCCTGGGGGACTGAAAGTCTTAAGGCTTGACAGTAGGCACCTTTACCCACCGAGCCATCCCACCCTTGGCTAAGATTACATATAATGAATGTTCAGACAACTGCCTGGTGTGTGTTATTTCTATAAGTAAATTAAAATGGGATTATGTGCAAAAGTTTGTTTATTTTCCATTTGTTTTGGGAGGTAGGACAGAGCCAGAATCTCATTGGCCTTGAACTCATGTTCCTCTTGATTTAGCTTCCCAAGTGCTGGGATTACAGGCATGTACCACTACACCTAGCTTGTGTTTATCTACTGCTCTGTATACAGCCATATTATAGATGTTCACTTTTATTAGTTTATTAAGAGTTTGTCGGCCAGGCGGTGGTGGCGCACACCTTTAATCTCAGCACTCGGGAGGCAGAGCCAGGTGCATCTCTGTGAGTTCGAGGCTGGCCTGGGCTACAGAGTGAGTTCCTGGAAAGGCACAAAGCTACACAGAGAAACCCTGTCTCGAAAAACCAAAAAAAAAAAAAAAAAAAAAAAAAAAAAAAAAAAAAAAAAAAAAAAAGAGTTTGTCAAATCTCTTTATTCCATAGGTCTCATGGTTTTTTTTTTTTTTTTTTTTTTTTGTATCTTTTGTTTTCTTTTTGATTTAGTCTGGATACATTTTGAAAAACTTTTGTGTGTGTGTGTGTGTGTGTGTGTGTGTGGCAGAGAGACAGAGAACTTAGAGACAGAAAGACAGACACACAGAGAGAATGTGAAAGCACACATACTGTGGTACACATATGGAGGTCAGAGGACAACTTTATGGAATTGGTTCTCTCCTTGGCTTCTGGGGATCAAGCTCAGGCTGTCAGGATTGGGTGGCAAATGCCTTCATCCACTGAGTCATGTCGCTGTCCATGGATAAACGTTTAATAGGTTAATTTCCTAATTCCAGCTCACCTGTGTTTCTCTAGATGTTAGGCTCATTTATTTTTAGCCTTTGCAGCTGAAGTTTCTCAGATCCTGTACTCCTTGTGAACTGAAGTTCCTTGAGGGAAGAAGAAGCCACACACAAGTTCATGATTGTTTGATGAGAATTTGAGGATTATAGGGAGTTGGAATGTTTTAAGTCCAGAGCAAAAAAAATATTTTGGGTTATCTTTGTTCTCTTAATAACTATCCCTTGCTCACCATACCTCTGAGTCTTACTTAGAGCCTTTTGACTGCCATGCAAAGCCTTTGGAATGTATTGTTAGACGGCTTAGCTCTATCCAGCCCTAACCAGCAAGGCTATCAGCTTTCTCAGAGACCTGTAGCAGAGACTTCTTGCCTGCTTCAATCTCCCACTCATATACTTGGAAATATCCCTAGATTCATGACCTTCTTGCATTCTATAACTATAAAGTCTTCATAAAACTGCTTTCCATGTTGGAACATGTTTTTTTGAGGTAGGGTGAATATGCTCCTGGGCCACTATCACTCATATTTGGCTCAAGAATAATTATCCCATATTCCTTTGAGATAAGAGTTGTATTTTGCATCAACTTTTTTTTCTTTTTTCTTTTTTTGGTTTTTCGAGACAGGGTTTCTCTGTGTAGCTTTGCGCCTCTCCTGGAGCTCACTTCATAGCCCAGGCTGGCCTCGAACTCACAGAGATCCGCCTGGCTCTGCCTCCCGAGTTCTGGGATTAAAGGCGTGCGCCACCAACGCCCGGCCAACTTTTTTTTTCTTTTGATAATTTTTGTAATAATTTCATTATCAACCAAATTTCTCTTGTTTTTTCTCTCCTTGAGTTAAGGTCTGTCTCATAATTTAGTGTCTAAAGTCTCAGTTGATGAGTTTTTATTCCTGTTTGTTTTTATATTTGGTTTCTTATTTTGATGTCAGTTAATGTTCCTCTAGAGGAGGATTGTATTTATTTTTGCTGTCACCTCAGGACATAACCAACCCAGGGTCAATTTTATGGACTGAGAGAGTTTGACATCTCCTGCTGTAGGTTGTATGTCCTTCGGAGTTCCACCTCATTGTAGTGGGGCCTACCCCAGGGGGCTACCAGCAACATCTGTCTACCAGCTGCTGCTTTCAGACTTGTGGCCTGGTGATTCTGTCCTTTTATGTTAGCTCTTCCATACCTTTACAGTTTTCCTCTTGGGTTGCCTTTTTGGTTGTTCTCAGCAGACTGGTTAGTCTGGATTACATTGCTATGTACCACCCAAATGTCACATTCTTTGTTAAATAGTCTGACTCCCTAGATTGAATTAATTGTTCTCACTGCAGCCTCATGGGAATTTTATAGCATTTATTAGAAATGATGGCACTTTAGTTATATTCCTCTATTCTCCTGACACCACAAACATCCTTCCAAGATTGTCATCTTCTTAGTTGTATTTGATATTGCAAAAGATAGTCTAAACCTTTTTTAGGGGGCCTTGCAAGTCATGAGACCATTAGTTTTCTTTATAGGTAATTTCACATTTTCAAATAGAATCTGTAAATTTGTCTTAATATATATTTTTTTATAACTCAGAAACCTGTCCCTCAGCTTGTTTTTATTCTGATGACTAAGTTTCTGAGCTAACCTAAGATGATTTAATCTACCATTGAGCTAAGATGAAATGTTAAAAAGTTGTGCAAAATGTGTTAGTAGTGATTATAGGAATTTATATTAAGAAACATCATAACTGAAATAGCATTTAAAAATCTTGAGTGTCTTTGATTTAAAAAAAAGCAGTCTTGATTTCAAGAGGCAGAAAGAACTAAATGGAGATGTTATAAGAATTTGGGGGGAGGATATCTTGGGTCTACAAGCATCTGCAGAGGCTGATAGCACTGTGTCTATTGGAAAGTAGTTCTAGTTAGACTACTAATTCTCTTTTGGTTGATGGTGTGACTAGCACTATAGATGAGTTAGCACTTAGGAGTAGTGCCTTATTGTGACTACAAGCAAAAGTCTAGAAGGGAGTGCTTCCTGTGGCGTCACTCAGCATTTTGAAGTGAGATGGTTAGAAGGGGCTACAGACAATCATTGGGATTGTTAGTATTTTATTTATAAAATAAATAAAAATACAAATAAAATATTTGTATTCCATTTTATTGGGTGGAATTATCTGGTTGTGCCAATGAAAGAGAAGCCAGGTATTGAGTAGGCAGGGATGAAGCACCAGGTTCCTCATTTCCGGCAAGCAGATGCTATAGAATGCTTAGCTGCATGATTTTCCATGAAGACTTTGGACTCCTTGCTTACTTTGCTCAGTAGTCTTGAGTAAGTTGCAGAAGAAAATCATAGTATACACAACAAAACTTACATATGTAGCAGGAATCTTGAAGAGTCTCATTAATAAAATCAAACCTGAGCCAGGTATTGGGGTGAACACTGGAAGGTCAGAGAGACAGAACAAGCCACAGCTAACCTCACCTGGCCAACTTCTCAGCTGATCCTTTTTCCTCAGACTGGAAGCCTCTGTGTCCTCATATCCGAATGGCTCTCAGCTGAACTGTGCTGCTCAAAACCTAAAAGCTTAACCAGCCAAATGCTTCTAGTTTCTGGTCTTCACGCCTTATATATCTTTCTCTTTCTGCCATCACTCCCTGGGATTAAAGGCTTGCTTTCTTGGATTAAAGGCGTGTGTCACCATGCCTGGCTGTTTCCAATGTGGCCTTGAACTCACAGAGATCCAGAGGGATTTCTACCTCTGGAATGCTAGGATTAAAGGTGTGAGTGCCACCATTTTCTAGCCTTTGTATCTAGTGGCTGTTCTGTCTCTGACCCCAGATAAGTTTATTAGTGTGCACAATATTTCGGGGAACACAATACACCTCATTTCCCCTTTTTTGTCTAAAATTAAAAAAAGCTTATAACTAATACAATAAAAACTATATCCAATAAGTATATACAATATACACAGTCAAGATTACATTAACGATGTCTAGTCCATTAACATTTGACAGATTCAGACAAAAAACTCCATTATATATATTAACAATGTCCAGTCCAGTAATATTTGATAAACACAGACAAAAATTTTTCATTACTTATCCTATTTAAAACAAGTAGTTCCTTTTTAAAAGTATTTTTCTTTTCATAATAGATTCAGTAATCTAGCTTTTGTCATTTTTATATCTTCCCCCTTTTCTTTTTAGAGTAGATTCAATATCTACCCATTTATCCTATTATCCTTTATCTTTTTCTCAGAATAGATTCAGTGGTCTACCTCATATCTATATACATATGCCATTATTAAGAGACAACTGTTGGTAACTAAAGGATCATGATTATTTAAACAATGAAGGAATGAATGTAAATACATGAATCACATCACTTCATTTCCCTCCCAGTTGGAGCCCATAAAACCTCTGATGTAAAGAGTAGCTTATTCCTAAACTTAGGACACTGAATATAAAAAGTAGTTATGAGTCCCAGTAAGAATAAGAGAAAATAGGGAAATAGTTGGTAATGTACCTAAAGTAGGCCAAAGGAAAAATTAGTCACAGGCTGAGAATGGCTTGCCACTTACTTTTGCAAAGTTGCATGGAGTCTGGGAGGCAGGGAACAAGCTTGTACAAGCACATAGTTAGCACAGTATAGGAAAAAACTTAAGAATGATAGTTCCATCAGGTGTAAGATCCAGATATGTATGGGCAGGTGCTCTTGGAGGCCAGAAGAGAGTGTCAGATTCCCTGGAGCTGGAGGTACAGTTGATTTTGAGTTTTAAGTTTTGAGTTGGTTTTGAGTTGGTCTGATATGGGTGCTGGGAACTGAACTAGGGTCTATGGAATAGCAGCAAGCACCCTTACCAGCTCAGCCACCTCTCCAGGCCATATTTAGCAAGTATCTTACATGTTAGACTGCTCAAGGAGTTCCTTTTTTTTTTGTTGTTGTTGTTTTTTGAGACAGGGTTTCTCTGTGTAGTTTTGGTGTCTGTCCTGGATCTCGCTCTGTAGATCAGGCTGGCCTCTAACTCACAGAGATCTGCCTGGCTCTGCCTCCTGAGTGCTGGTATTAAAGGCATGTGCCACTGTTGCCCAGCGAGGCTCAAGGAGTTCTTATGTGAGAGTCTAATATCATTCTGAATGTTTGACTGTCTCTTTCCACAGCACTCTTACCTGAAGACCCTTTGTGGCTATTTCAAAAATGCTTTTCCCACAAGCTTTTTCCAGTGAAGCCATGCTATCCTTCAAGATTTAGGTCAAATATCCCTTATAAACTCCTTTTCTTGCTATTGTTTGGTTATATGAGACAGTGTGTATCCCTGGATGTCCTAGAACTCACTATGTAGATCAGAGTGGCTTCTAACTCACAAAGATCCTCCTGTCTCTGCCTCCCAAGTGCTGGGATTAAAGGTGTGTGCTACCATGCCTGGCCCCTTATGAACTTTTAATTTCCACTTTATTGAAAATAATCTCTTCCTTTGAGAAACAGTGCTATTGTACACACTTTGCCTATTTCTTAGTCTCTGCCTTAGATTGTACTTAGGGAAGTGCTGGCAAGTGTTTTTGTATCTCTGCCCTCTATTTTCACAAGGCCAAGCACGATGCTTACATAAAATACTAAATAAATCTGAACTCTGAAGAAATGAATGCATACACTGCTATCTTAATCTTTGTGTTTCAGAAGAAAGTATGAGCAGCAAGGAAACCTGAAAAGTCACTAGAAATAAAGGAGGATATCGATAGGTTTGGGGGTCTAACAGAAGGCTATTTTATTATGAAATTCATTAGTTTGTTGTATCTCTGATCATCACCTGCTCTAAAGAAAGAGGACTGCTCCTTCACCTGGAACTTTATTTGAAATAATATATGATTCAAAAAAGATGCATGTACATATTGTCTTCTATTATAAGCAGCTTGCTTTGATCATTTTTGTGGAATTATATCTTAAAATCTATATGTTCCCTTTTGTTGAAGCAATTGTTTGAAATATTACTACTTTATACTAATTTAAGATTATGAGAGTATTAAAACACGATCATTATCAGTCTTTGAATCTACTGGGATGTGTCTATTTAAATGGTACTTCTAACCTAGGCATGGTACATATAACCGTAATCCTGGGACTCAGGAGGCTGAGGTAGGATTATTGTGAGTTTGAGATCAGCCTGGGCTACATAGTGAGTTCCAGTTCAACTTGGACTATCTGTGTTATTTGGACAAACTTTCATGGATCGAAATGTTGTTCAAAGTATTTATTTCATTAGAAATTTTGGAAAGAAGCATTGCTCTATGTACAGAGTTACAGAGGAAAATAAACTTACATGGGAAGTTTTCATTAAAATATTGCTTCCTATGTATTTATCCCAGAAGATAAGATTTAATAACCAAATGCTAATTATTTAAATGAGAAATAGTTTTAAACTTTAATTTAATTTTATTTGTGTGTATGTGTTTGTGTGTGCTGTGTTTACACATGTGTGTGTTGTAGTGGGGGTCTGTGCATACACACAGAGCCCAGAGGGGGGTATCAGGCATCCTTCATCACTCTCCACCTTATTTCCCTAAGATAGCTTTTTCTCTGAACTTGGAGCTAGCTTGGCAGTGATCCTCCTGTCTCAGCCCTGCACATTGCTGGGACTGCAGGTGTGTGTGTACAGAATCACCAAGCTTCTTGCATGAGTGCTGAGGATTCAAACTTAAGTCCTCATGCATGAACAGCAAGCACATTTCCCCAACATAGCCCCTCCCTAGTCCCAAGGAGAAATATTCTAAGTGTCATCAGACTGTATCATTTAGGTGTGACCATGCAGTAAGCGGCCTTTTGATTGACTGGGACCGTGACAGTTGGAGCTTCTTTTTGGGGAGGAACCCATTCTCTACATTGCGCAATTTCTTCCATCTCATGGAATTACATGGATTTTCTTTTTTATTGCCTTGGCCAAAATGCTTTACTTTATCATTCATTCACTCATTCATTCAATTTAGACAGGTTTTCACCCTGTGGCTGGTCTAGACCTCAGAATGTAGCCCAGGCTGTTCTAGAACTCACAGCTGTCTCCTTGCTTCAGCTTCTTGAGTGCTGGGATTATAGGCATGAACCACCATGCCCCACCTATCATGTCTTAAAGAATACTTTGCTTAAGTGACCTGTTGAGATTTCTTTTTCATATTCAATGATTTTGTATCACATAAACATGATTAAAGGTTTAGTAAGTCAAAGTTTGGGATTGATATATTAGAGTGTTTTGATCACCCGCATTTTTTTCAGCTCTTTGTGCTTCATACCTTTGTGTTCTGCTTTGCACTGAAATCATTTATGTCATATTACTTCCTTTTAGATTGAAAGAACCAAAGATCATATGTTAGGTTTCCTTTGTGGGTGCAACAATTCCTCATACAGAGTAGGAATTATGGGACCTGTAGTAAATAAATAATTGAATAAACAGATGCAGCTATTGTCATGATAATAAAATTATTCTGATAATGGTAATTACCATAGTAACTATTTTTGATTATATACATTATACTATTATAGAAAAATATATTTTAATAATAACATTTAAGCCAGACTTCGGCTGAGTTTTAATAATGTTCATAAGTGTTACATGATGTTTGGGAAATGAGGAAATTGTGTGACAAACCTGAGCCAAAACTGGGGATTGCATAATGACCTTGGGAGTCAAGAGATGCAGAGACAGGCAGCCTGGACAGTGAGTGCATCTCAGCACTGGGATTGTATGCATTGACTTTTGAGAGGGACAGAGCAGGCAAAGGCAAGATAAACAACAGTATCTAAGAAAAGAGTCAGGCAACTCCCGTTTATTTTTGAACTTTGATGCTACTCTGTATCAATTATGTTTTTTTGCCTTTGTGTTTGGATGAGAATGGCCCCCACACACCTATGTATTTGTATACTTGGTCCCCAGTTAGTGGAACTGGGAAGGATTAGGAGGTGTGGCCTTGTTGCAGGAGGTAAGTCACTAGGGTGGGCAAGCTTTGAGGTTTCAAAAGATTCATGAGATGCCAGGGCTTGCTGTCTTTCTGCCTCATGGTTGGGGATCAAGACGTAAGTCCTCAGCTGTTCCTTCGCTCCACATCATGGACTCTATAACTCTCTGAAACTGTAAGCTAAATTAAATGGTTTCTTTTATAAGTTGCCTTGGTCATGGTGTTTTATCATAGCAATAGAAAAGTAACTAAGACAGTTCTTCACATAGACTAGGAAAATAGTGAAAAGGAGACCAAGAACGACCCATTCTTAATCTTTATTGGTTAGATTCCATTTGTGTACATAGTTTATGCAGTGGATCCTGGATGCCCACTACAGTTATTCACTCATTTTGTGTTCCCATGATAGTAACCTTTCTATTGAGCACTTAATTCTCCTTTGTGTTAAAGTTAATTAGTCACATGTTCAGACTGATATTTTTCAATATCAATTCAGTCAAACTTGAGACCATGACCATCATTGGGCAGTAATCTAGTAATTTAGTGGGGTGGAGAATCTTGGGACAAGTTTTTTTTTGTTTGTTTGTTTGAGAAAGAATAAAGTATAGTGCATATCACAAACACTACAGTATTTTTCATGAAACATTTGTTTCAGTATATATGTGAATATATATTGGTTCATAACGTAAAATTGCATTTGTTATTATGGATCAGGTTATATGGGTTTGAGAAACACTCAATTAGACTGAAAGACCCCATGTGATAAGAATTTGATTTATCTTTGTATTCACTGATCAATTTTATACTACAGATGATTTAATGGTTGTGGAATTATGATACGGTTCTCAGTTGTCAGAGTTGTGCATTGAAAAAGAGGAGTTTGTTTACTCACATAAATTCTGATTTGGCCTATAGATAGATTTTGTTTTTTTTCAGTATGGGTATTTTGTGTGTGTGTGTGTGTGTGTGTGTGTGTGTGTGTGTGTATGCATGCCATGTGTTTTTAGGTGTTATTGGAAGCCAGAAGAGGGAGTCAGATCCCATGGAACTAGAGTTACAGGTGATTGTGAGCACCTCCAAACATGGGTGTTGGGAACCAAACACATCATCTGGAAGAGCAGTAAGCTCTTTTTTTTTTCATTAATTACACTCATGATATTAATCCCATTTGTGGTATTCATAGATTACATTCACAGTATTCATTCAATTATATATATATATATATTTAATTTTAAATGCTGAATGTCATTTATTGAAGGGGGGAGGAGGTCTTAAATACAGGCTTGCAGCACAATGGGAGGACCTCGGAGGGCAGAAGTTCGCTACTGATGTTTTACAATCTTGCTTCTAATCTGTTAACGCCCATTATTCAGGATACACAGACAAGGAACGTCTCTTAAGCATACAGGAGGGTGGAACCTGTCAGGGAATTAGCATAGGGAGGATATCAAGGTCAAGGTGCAGCAAGCTCTTTTAAATGCTACACCACCTGTCTAGTCTGCGTAGGGGTCTCGTTGAGATTACTCCACCAGTATTAATTATTCTCAATTTTAAAGGGGCTTGACATTGAACATGCACACCCACTCCTTTTTTTTCCCTCCGTCTTTATCTCATAACTCATCAAAGAATCTTTGCTGGGGCATTTTGTGAGGAGTCTGATTATGGTTTAGATACCTGCATCAACTTAAAAAAAATAAAGCCGGGTGGCAGTGGTGCACACCTTTAATCCCAGCACTCAGGAGGCAGAGCCAGGTGGATGTCTGTGAGTTCAAGGCCAGCCTGGTCTACAGAGCGAGATCCAGGACAGGCACCAAAACTACACAGAGAAACCCTGTCTTGAACGCCCCCCCCCCAAAAAAAAAATTATGGCTCCTAGGGTAAATTATGTTGACAAATGTGAGAACATGGTATAATAAAGGTCCCAAGGGTCTTGCGGTGGGCATAATACTGGTTCTCCAAAGATGTTCAGGCTGGAATTCCTGGAGCCTATATATGTTGCAGGACAAAGGAAATACAGAGCTGATGAAAATGGGATGGGGAGACCTGCCTGGGTTATTATCCAGGTGGGCCCAATTTGCTCATTCAAGTCCTTGAAGCTGGTTTGCCTTTTCTGCCCATGGAGAATCTGGCAAAGAAAGCCTGTGGAAAGGAACCCATGTAGCATGAATCTTTTTTTTTTTTTTAAAGATTTATTTATTTATTACGTATACAGTGCTCTATCTGCAGACCAGAAGAGGGTAACAGATCTCATTACAGGTAGTTGTGAGCCACCATGTGGTTGCTGGGAATTGAACTCAGGACCTCGGGAAGAACAAGCAGTGCTCTTAACCGCTGAGCCATCTCTCCAGCCCTGTAGCATGAATCTTAAAGAGTCTTAATAAAATCAAACCTCAGCCAGTTATTGGAGTGAACACTGGAAGATCAGAGAGACAGAACGAGCCACAGCTATCTCACCTCGCTGGATCCTCAGCTGGTCTTGCTTCCTCAGACTGGAAGCCTCTATGTCTTCATATCCGAATGACTCTCAGCTGAACTGCTGCTAGAAGCCTGAATGCTTAACCAGGCCAAATGCTTCTCCAGGCCAAATGCCTCTCCAGGGCAAATGCCTCTAGTTTCTGGTCCTCACGCCTTATATACCTTTCTGCTTTCTACCGCCACTCCCTGGGATTAAAGGCTTGCTTTCTGGGATTAAAGGCGTGGGTCACCATGCTTGGGTGTATCCTTGAACACATGAATTTCTGCCTCTGGAATGCCAGGATTAAAGGCGTATGCTACCACTGCCTATCCTCATGTTTAATATTGTGGCTGTTACGTCTCTGACCCCAGATAAGTTTATTAAGGTACACAATATTTTGGGGAACACAATACCACCACAAACCCAGCCCTGCCAATGTGTTTAGTTTAGCCCGTGAGGCTCTAGGGTTCCTAACCCACAGAACTGCAAGATTACACTTGCACTGTCCAGCATTGAGTGTCTGGTGGTTTGGCTCAGCAGCAATAGAAAATGAATGCAGAATTTTTTAGCACTGAGTTATCTGGAATAGAGGGTCCAGGGAGGCAAGGATTTCTTTCACATGCCTAAAGATGGTTGGTTTCGAGAAGACCAAGTTAGTGAGGGTGCTTGAGATGTAGTCTTCAATATTTAAAGGGCTATCATGTGGGAAAATGAATAGATTATTATGTTCAGTTGGAAGAACTTAGGTCAAGATTGAAATTATAGACAGTATGAAAATATAGCCATCAAAATATGACTGGATAGTACTGAAAAACAAGAGCTCCCCTTTCTGGAGGTGCCCAGAAACAACACATGGCATTTGTAACACATTTTGTAGCATGCCAGCAGCTTTATATTCATAAATCGTCCCACTTAGTGATTGACAATGGAGGCTCAATGGAGGGCCCACAGCTAGTGCAGAGCAGAACTGGAGCTGAGTCTTAGGAAGACTGAAGACAAGGAGGCCAGTACTTAATGCTGTACTCCTTCCTTGCACTAAAAGATTGGGTAGATGCCTTCTAAGGCTTCTTCTAGCTTTGTAAGTTTCAGTAATTCTATGAAGAAATATTTTGTATGTAATACAATTCATGACTTCAGGCATATATAGGTGCAAGTCATGATTCTCAGTCCTGAATAAGAGTTTTGGAGTATGACCAGTGACCTGTTGCAGGAGGAAGCAGACACAGTGATGGCTGCCCAGAGCTATGTTGGTAAATGTCTTACAATCCTGGTTCTCTGATGTAAATGTTTTTGCTCCATCACTGATGTGGAGTTGGGAAGAGATGTGTCTAAATACAGTTACATTGTGTTGTTACCATATATAGTAAACATAAATAATACCTCAAGTGCAAGGTATAAAATGTTCTAAATAATTAGGAAATAAGTTTTGAATACTTTTACCCTTGTTTTACAGTATAACTTATTTGAATGTAAGTTATATATTTTTTAGTAATGGTTACATTTAACAAATAACCCTCAGAATTCCTACAAATGTGACAGTTGGCTTTTGCAAGTTAATATGGGCCAGCTTTAGCACACCACTGCAGTCACCCCTGGGAATGCTACTTAGAAGCTTGGTGTCATGAGAACTGACCCGGCTGATGAAGAGCCTGTGTGCTTCTTATGTGTTCTGAGCCCTGAGGACAATAATGATGTATGGCCTTATGAGAACAATAATGGTCAGCTTCATGAGGAGGAGCAGAAAAGCTCCTATGTACCCATTTCCCTGAATTCTGTCTGGCTTGTGTTTGGCTAAAATAGTCCATTGCACTTGCTTTGTTATTGTTAAGAGGAGTGAGAAAAATTTCCCATTTTATATGAGTCCTTGGCAGGTCAGACAGATAATTATTTTCAGCCACTGAGAACTAGAGAAAGTTTTAAAGCTTACTGTAAAAACATTTCTGTGTAGTTTTGCTCAGAACTACTGCTTTTCACTGATGCCTTTTAATTGATAAGAGAAAAAAGAGGCTTCTGTTCATTTCAAACACAGAAATTTAGTTTAAGTTCAAGAGAAATGTCAGAAAGAGAAGGGAGGCCCCCTGTGTCCCTTCAGTCTACAGACAAGGAGATTGTTGATAAGTGAGATATGGAAGAATGAGGCCCAGTGGATCAAGCCATCATGGTAAGAGATGAGCATGTGTAGACGGGGATAAATTAAGAAGCACCAGTCCATCAGGGAAGAGAGTAGGTGGTAAAAGAACCTGGCTGGAAAGTCGGTTGAACATGCAGCCCGGACCTGGAGAAAACAGTTCGGGTAAACAGGTTCGGTCAGGGCCTCTGCCTGCTGCACCTGCATCTAGTGCGGAGATGATTCACAGTCCACAGCAACAGAGAGAACGTGAGTTAAGCCCATCCTCCTTTTTATTTTTTCAACTTGTAAGAATACAAATAATACACAAATACCTTCTCATCGTAAAAAATGATAGAGTAAAAAAGTGGGCGATAGACTAAATAATGAAATCTCTCCTCATACTCCATAGCCCTCGCTCTATTTCCTTTTCTAGAATAGCAGTTCTTAACAGTTTGGTGTTCACTGTGTCAGGCATCCCCAACATGTCTACAGACATAAATGTTTACATGTAGACTATAAATATATTCTATTTGTTTCTCTTTTCTTAAAATTAATGTCTTATACTTCACATCCATGTTTATTGCCGTGTTACTTACAATAACTAAGAAATGGAGCTAGTCCAGATGCCCAGTAACAGATTAATGGATAAAGAAAAGATTGTATATATATATATATATATATATATATATATATATATATATATACAATGGAATTTTATTTAGCCATAAAGAAAAATGGAATCATGGGCCGTGAGATGGTTCAGAAAGTAAAGAAAGATACTTGCTGCCAAGCCTGACCACCTGAATTTGATGCTCAAGATTCACATCTCGAGAAACACATAAGTTTCTCATAAGTTATCCTCTGACCTCCATATTTGTTCATGACATTGCCCACCCCCCCATAAATAAATTAAATAAAAATTTAAAGACAAATAAAAATGAAATCATGATAGTTATAGTTAGCAGAATGATGAATGGAACTGTTAGGTAAAATATGCCAGATCAGAAACATACACACAACCTTTTTTCTCTCCTATGAGGATCCTAGATCTCAGTAGGAGTAGGGCATGAAACAAGAGTAGAGACTATAATAGGGGAAGATGATGTCTCAAGGAAGAAGGATGATAGAATGTATGTGATATGAGGGCATATTTAGGAGAGGCTGTTTAGGGAGAGATAGGAGATCATCAAGAGGTCAGCTTCAAGAAAAAGGAGAAGGGGAAGAGGAATCAATAAGAATAAGGTACAGCCGAGCGGTGGTGGCACACGCCTTTAATCCCAGCACTCGGGAAGCAAAGGCAGGCGGATCTCTGTGAGTTCGAGGCTAGCCTGGTCTCCCAAGCGAGTTCCAGGAAAGGCGCAAAGCTACACAGAGAAACTCTGTCTCGAAAAACAAAACAAAACAAAACAAAACAACAGCAACAACAAAAAAGAACAAGGTACAAATGAAACTGCTATAAGGAAATTCATTATGTTGTATGCTAACTGAAAAAACGTAATAGGAAGGCAGGTTGGTCCTCCCCCCAACTCTGGTAGAACTCCACTGCTCTGGGGCAGTCCCCAGCAGCTGACCAGCAGGTGAAAGACCTACCTGCAGGCTACACCACCCCTGTCACCATTCACTAGATTCTGTTCCCCCAAGACCCACTTGGCTGCCCAACCTCACACACCTCATCATCTTCCCCATGCCCGGCAACTCCAGCAGACTCCATTGGCACAGGTCTGACCCACACCAGTTGAAAGAACAGGTGAGTGACTGACCTCCCAGCTGAACTTCCCCAGCCTCCAGACCCTAAGCCCCAGGGCATATCCTGTGCCCCTCCCCCTCCCATCTCAGCACCAGCAAGGCAGCTGAGCCCTGCCCCCAACTCTGGTGGAACTCTACTGCTTTGGTGCAGTCCCCAGGTGAGAGAGCTGCCTGTTGCCTCCCCACACTGGATTCTGTTCCCCCAAGACAAACTGCCACCCAGCCCTACCCCACCCACCTCCTCCTCCTCCTCATGGCCAGCCTTCCCCTCAACTCCAGCAGATTCCATAGACATAGGTACAGCCTACACCAGTCAGAAGAACAGGAGGACAGGCTGGATCTAAGCACCCAAGCACCCACAAACCTCAGCTGAGACACCCTACTGGACCTGAAGATCTGCCAATCATCACAACTCTTGGCCATTCAGGCAATAAGACAATAAAGGAAACAGATAATTGTAGCTAGAGTTTTCCTGTCTGGCCCATGGTCAGGATAAATCTCTTTCACCTGCCAGTCCCACAGCCACTCAGACCCAACCAAGTAAACACAGAGACTTATATTGCTTACAAACTGTATGGCCGTGGCAGGCTTCTTGCTAACTGTCCTTATAGCTTAAATTAACCCATTTCCATAAATCTATACCTTGTCACAAGGTTCATGGCTTACCAGCATCTTTACATGCTGCTTGTCCTGGCGGCGGCTGGCAGACAGTGACTCCCTCTGCCTTCCTATTCTTTTTATTCTTTCTGTTAGTCCCGCCTATACTTCCTGCCTAGCCACTGGCCAAGCAGTGTTTTATTAGCAACACATTTGCCATACAGAACATTCCACAGCACTTCCCCCCCCTTTTTTTTTTTCAAAAAGGAAGGTTTTAACCTTAAAGTAAATTACAATAATTACATATAATTTGGGAATTTGGGCGTAGCTTCTCTTACTGCTTCCTGCTGGAGAGGGGTGCTGTATCTTATGGGGACACAAAGAAAATTTTAGGATCATGGAGTAGTCCATGAGGGTGTATCGTCTGAGCCAGTTGCCTTGAAACTGTTCTCGATGTTGGATCATCTGAGCCATGGTGTCATCGGAGACCTTTCAGGTGGTCTTGGCTGGTCAAACCTGATGTATCTTAATCTGGAACAAATCCATAGCCTCTGGCTTTCTGTGGAAACAAAATCAGAGCTTCCTTTCCAAAGCAACATATCTTTACATCCAAATTTTGAAGTCAAGGTATCTTTAAAATATACATATTGGTTTAACTCAGCTTCCTTTACAATCAAATATCTCTCTGCAGTTAAGAATCCCAAAGACAACACAATGCAGATTCTCGGTGTGATATCCATCTTTACGTGGCTTATATTTTATACTACCTTTACTGTCTCTTTAAAGACTTCATTTTTCAAAACTATCTATTTCTTTATATAACTGTATATATTCCTTTTTATCTCTCTTTAAAGCCTACGTACATTTTTACACACATTTTAAAGCATTTAAAGTCTTGTTCCATCTGAATCTGTCTTATCGTGAATCAATTGTTTTAAACTGCAGGATTTCTAAGACTGTAAAGGTGCTGTGGCTGCTGGCTCCGCCCACCTCAGCTTCCCAACATGGCGGTGATACCTTTGCTGTCAGCTCTGGGAGCCTTCGTTTTAGAATCTTTTCTCAGGTTTTAGGTGGAAATTCCTGCCCCATGTTCTGGTGCCATTTGTAGCTAGAGTTTTCCTGCCTGGCCCACGGTCAGGATAAATCTCTTTCACCTGCCAGTCCCACAGCCGCTCAGACCCAACCAAGTAAACACAGAGACTTATATTGCTTACAAACTGTATGGCTGTGGCAGGCTTCTTGCTAACTGTCCTTATAGCTTAAATTAACCCATTTCCATAAAACTATACCTTGTCACATGGCTCGTGGCTTACCAGCATCTTTACATGCTGCTTGTCCTGGCGGCGGCTGGCAGACAGTGACTCCCTCTGCCTTCCTGTTCTTTTTATTCTCTCTGTTAGTCCCGCCTATACTTCCTGCCTAGCCACTGGCCAATCAGTGTTTTATTAGCAACACATTTGCCATACAGAACATCCCACAGCAGATAATAAAACATCCAAAAGAGACAACACAAGAATCAACCCCCAGACCTATAATTATCTCAAATGCAGATGTGTAAATGACAGTGTAAGAATACATTCAACAACAGAAAGGGCAATATGGCACCACCAGAACCCAGTGATCCTACAACAGCAAGACCTGAACATTCCAACGCAGCTGAAGCACAAGAAAATGACTTTAAAAATAACTTTATAGGCCCTTAAGGAGGAAATGAAAAATTCCCTTAAATTGAGGAAAAGACAACCCAAAAATTGGAAGAAATCAATAAATCTCTTAAAGAAAGCCAAGAAAAAACAATCAAACAGATGAAGGAAATGGTTCAAGACCTGAAAATTGAAATAGAAGCAATAAATAAAACACAAAATGAGGTAATTCTGGAAATGGAAAATCTGGGTAAGCAAACAGGAACTACAGATGCAAGCATCACCAACAGAATACAAGAGATAGAAGAGAGAATCTCAAGTGTTGAAGATATGATAGAGGAAATAGATTCATTGGACAAGGAAAATGTTAAATCTGAAAATCTTAACACAAACACCCAGGAAATCTGGGATACCCTGAAAAGACCAAACCTGAGAATAATAGGGATAGAAGGAGAAGAATCCCAGTTCAAAGGCACAGAAATATATTCAGCAAAATCATAGAAGAAAACTTTCCCAACTAAAGAAGGACATGCCTATGAAGGTACAAGAAGCTTATAGAACACCAAATAGGCTGGACCAAAAAAAAAAAAAAAAAAAGTCCTCTCACCACATAATAATCAAAACACTAAACATACAGAATAAAGAAAGAATATTAAGAGATGAAAAGGACAAAGGGCAAGTAACATATGAAGGCAGACCTATCAGAAAATTACACCTGACTTCTCAGTGGAGACTCTAAAAGCCAGAAGGTCCTGAACACTAAGAGACCATGGATGCCAGCCCAGACTACTATACCCAGCGAAACTTTCAATCACCATAGACAGAGAAAACAAGATATTTTATGACAGAACCACATTTAAATAATACCTATCCATAAATCCAGTCCTACAGAAAGTACTAGAGGGAAAATTCCAACCCAAAGAAGTTAGCTGCACCCATGAAAACACAGGCAATAGATAATCTCATGCCAGCAAAACTCAAAGAAGAGAAACACACACAGACACACATACACAGACACACAGACACACAGACATACAGACACAGACACACACACACACACACCACCACCACCACCACCACCACCACCACCACCACCAAAACAAAAAAAAAAACCCAGGAATTAACAATCACTGGTCATTAATATCTCAATATCAATGGACTCAATTTGCCAATAAAAAGACACAGGCTAACAGAATGGATATGAAAACAGGATCCATCCTTCTGCTGCATACAAGAAACATACCTCAACTTTTAAGATAGACATTAACTTAGAGTAAAGAGTTGGGAAAAGATTTTCCAAATAAATGGACCTAAGAAACAAGCTGGTGCAGCTATCCTAATATCTAAAAAAATAGACTTCAAACTAAAATTAAAAGAGATGAAGAAGGACATTTCATATTCATCAAAGGAAAAATTCATCGAGATGAGTCTCAATTCTGAACATCTATGTCCACATACAAGGGCACCCACATCTGTAAAAGAAACATTACTAAAGCTTAAATCACAATCAAACCCCACATATTAATAGTGGGAGACTTCAACACCCCACTCTCACCACTGGACAGTTCTGCCAGACAGAAACTAAACAGAGAAATAAGGGAACTAATAGATGTTATGACTCAAATGGACTTGACAGATATCTGCAGAACATTTCATCCACACACAAATGAATATACCTTCTTCTCAGCATCTCATGGAACCTTCTCTAAAATTGACCACATACTTGGTTACAAAGCAAATTTCAACAGATAAAAAAAATTGGAATAATCTCTTGTATCTTATCAAATCACCATGGGTTAAAGTTAGAGTTCAACAACAACACAAACTACAGAAAGCCTACAAACTCATGGAAACTGAACAACTCTCAACTGACCACTGGGTCAAGGAAGAAATAAGGAAAGAAATGAAAGACTTCCTAGAATTCAATAAAAATGAATACACAACATACCCAAACTTATCGGACACTATAAAAGCAGTGCTAAGAGGAAAGTTCATAGCACTCAGTGCCTACATAAAGAATTAGGAGAAATCTCATACTAGTGACTTAAGAGCACACCTGAAAACTTTAGAACAAAAAGAAGCAAACTCACCCAGGAGGAGTAGATGGCAGGAAATAATCAAACTCAGAGTTGAAATCAATAAAATAGAAACAGAGAACAATACAAAGAATCAATGAAACAAATAGTTGGTTCTTTGAGAAAATCAACAAGATAGACAAACCCTTATCCAAACTAACTAAAAGGCAGAGAGAATATTCAAATTAACAAAATCAGAAAGGAAAAGGAGGACATAACAGCAGACACTGAGGAAATCTAGAGTCATCCACAAAATTGGAAAATCTAAAAGAAATGGAAAATTTTCATTGATGGGAACAACATATCAAAATTAAATCAAGACCAGATAAACAACTTAAATAAACCTATAAGCCCTAAGGAAATGGAAGCAGTCATTAAAAAGTCTCCGAACCAAAAAAAAAAAAAAAAAAAAAATGGCAGGGCCAGATGGTTTCAGCATAGAATTCTACCAGACTTTCAAAGAAGAGTTAATACCACTACCCCTGAAATTGTTCTAAACAATAGAAATAGAAGGAACATTGCCAAAACCTTTTTATGAGGCTACAGTTATCCTGATACCCAAAACCACACAAAGATTCAACAAAGAAAGAGAATTATAAACCAATTTCCCTGATGAACATTGATACAAAAATACTCAATAAAATACTGACAAACTGAATCCAAGAACACATAAAAAATTGTCCACCATGATAAAGTAGGCTTCATCACAGAGATGCAGGGATGGTTCAACATAGGAAAATCTGTCAAAGTAATCCACCATATAAATGAACTGAAAGAAAAAAAGCACATGATCATCACATTAGATGCCGGAAAAAGCCTTTGACAAAATGTATCACCCCTTCATGATAAAGGTCTTGGAGAGATCAGGGATACAAGGAACATAACTAAACATAATAAAGGTAATTTACAGCAAGCATATAGCCAACATCAAATTAAATGGAGAGAAACTCAAAGTGACTCCACTAAAATCAGGAACAAGACAAAGCTGTCCATTCCCTCCATACCTACTCAATATAGTACTTGAAATTCTAGCTGGAGCAATAAGACAACAAATGGAGATAAAAGGGATATAAATTGAAAAGGAAGAAGTCAAACTTTCACTCTTTGCAGATGATATAATAGTATACATAAATGACCCCAAAAACTCTACCAGGGAACTCCTACAGCTGATAAACACCTTCAGTGATGTGGTTGGATACAAGATTAACTCAAAAAAAATTAGTAGCTTTCCTATATACAAATGATAAATGGGCTGAGAAAAAGTCAGGTAAACAACATCCTTTACAATAGCCACAAAAAATATATCTTGGGGTAACTCTAACCAAACAAGTGAAAAACCTGTATGCAAGAACTTTAAGTCTTTGAAGAAAGAAATTGGAAAAGATATCAAAAGAAGGAAAGATTGCCCATGTTCATGGATTGGTAGAATTAACACAGTGAAAATGGCAATCTTACCAAAAGCAATCTACAGATTTAATGCAGCCCCCATCAAAATTCCAACACAATTCTTTACAGACCTAGAAAGAACAATACTCAACTTCATATGGAAAAATAAAAAACCCAGGATAGCTAAAACAATCCTGGACAATAAAGGAACTTCTGGAGGTATTACCATCCCTGATTTCAAGTTCTACTACAGAGCTATAATAATAAAAACAGCTTGGAATTGGTGTAAAAACAGACAGGTGGATCAATGGAATCAAATCAAAGACCCTGACATTAATCCGCCTGATTTTTGACAAAGAAGCCAAAATTGTACAATGGAAAAAAGAAAGCATCTTCAACAAATGGTGCTGGTATAACTGGATGTCAACATGTAGAAGATTGCATATAGATCCATATCTATCACCATGCACAAAACTCAAGTCCAAGGGGATCAAAGACCTCAACATAAATCCTGATAGAAAAGAAAGTGGGAAAGTGTCTTGAATGCATTGGCACAGGAGACAACTTCCTGAATAGAACACCAGCAGCACAGACACTGAGATTGGCAATTAATAAATGGGACTTCCTGAAACTTAAAAGCTTCTGTTAGGTAAAGGACACTGCCAATAAGAACAAACTGCAGCCTACAGAATGGGAAAAGATCTTCACCAACTCCACATCTGACAGAGGCTGATCTCCAAAATATATAAAGAACTCAAGAAACTAGACATCAAAATAACAAATAATCCAATTAAAAAATGGGGTACTGATTAAACAGAGAATTCTCAACAGAAGAATCTCAAATGGCCGAAAGACATTTAAGGAATTGCCCAACATCCTTAGCCATCAGGGAAATGCAAATCAAAATGACTCTGAGATACCATCTTACACCTGTCAGAATGGCTAAGTTCAAAAACACTAATGGCAGCTTATGCTGAAGAGGATGTGGAGTAAGGGGAATACTCTTCAACTTGTTGACACCCATGGGAGGTCTGTCCCATCTGAACAAAAACAGAGGAGGAGTGGAAGGGTGAGGTCCCATGGAGACAGAGGAGGGAATGCAAAGAGAGGAGGGAGGGGAAATTGCAGTTGGGATGTAAAATAAATAACAAAATTTAATCAATAAAAAGACTTAAAAAACTAATACTAAGATAAAATTAATTTCTTAGAGATGTTTTGATATGTCCATATTTTAAATAATTTTGTTCTACAGTATGAATAAGTTACTAAAATTAACTTAACCATCTCCTAGAGGTAGAAATTTAGTTTCTACCCCCACTTGTTACTATTTGAAACAATAGTTTAGTAAATGTCTTTGCATTTATGGGCATTTCTATAGTGTTGATTCCTACCAGTGGACTTGCTGTTTATAGGAGATGAACCTTTATAATCTATATATAAATTTCCATTTGTTCTCCACAAATGCTGTATAATTTTCCATCAGTAGTGAAATGCATCATTTTTAACACAGGCAGAAGCTGAGACTGTATTGTTTTTGCCTTCCTAGAATTAATTTCCCTTTTTCTGTTAACAGTTTCTGATTTCCTTTGGGGGAACCACCCTTTCCTTGTGAGTTAATAAGACTCCCCTCAGAAGTAGAATATGTAACTCAGATATCAACACTGAGCACTAGATCCACTTATCAAAGGATCAATTCAGAGACAGGCAAGTGAAAAGGCCTTGAAAAATTGGGTATTTCGTTTTGTTTGAATGACAGTCTCAGGAAGGCCTGTAAACCAACTTGATTCCATTAAGGTGAATCCAGAGACTTCTCAGTTATGCTCGAAAGTGGACCTAGGAGGTAGCTCCGAGGAGTACCCTGGCCTCAGTGAAATGTTTGTTTCCGTCCTTCCTTCCACCTGTATTTATGCTCTCCTTACTTCCCTCTTCTTTGTGTCTTGACAACTCACCATTTCTGCTATCCAGTACTCAGTTTATGGATGCACACAAGTCCTTAAATAAAAAGCTTTTCATCAGCTTGGTGCATGGTTTGTTCTGTTCCTTCCTTAATGCCAATCTTGTTGAGACTTATTTCCCACTGTATCTTTGTCCATTCCAACCCTCACCACTTCACCTGCGGTAATCTTGGTGAATTTTAAGGAACACCTTTAAATTAAAAAAATTTAGATAAAACTTACCATATACGTTATCATTTTAAGTGTGCAACTGTGTGGTTATATTAATATAGCTGTCACTACGGTCTAACATAAATGTTTCTGTCCCCCTCTGTCTTAGGGTTTCCATTGCTGTGAAGAGACTCCATGACCACAGCAACTCTTATAAAGAAAAACATTTAATTGAGGCAGGCTTACAGTTTCAGAGGTTTAGTCCATTATCATCATGGCAAGAAACATGGTGGCATGCAGGCAGACATGGTGCTGGAGAAGGAGTTGACAGTTCTACATCTTGATCTGCAGGCAGCAGGAGACTGTGAGCCTCACTTGGCAGAGCTTGAGCATAGGAGTCCTCAAAGTCCACCCCCACAGTGACACATTTCCTCCAACAAATCCACACCTACTCCAACAAGGCCACACCTCCTCATAGTGCCACTCCCTATGGTCAAGCATTCAAACTCATGAGTCTATGGGGGCCAAACCTATTCAAACCACCACACTCTCCAAAGCAGCCTTGTACCTATTAACAACACTCACTTCCCTTCTGTTGAGCCCTGACAGCTACTACTCCCATTGCACCTTGCAGAAGTAGCTTCAGGGAGCCGAGTGGAGCATGCCACGGTGCTGTGTTGTAACCCTTTATCGACTTTATGTCCTCGTGGATTTGCCTACTTATGCATGTAGACTCATACTGTATGTGGCTATTTGGAAGATTAGTCCATTATTTAGTACATATATCAGTGGCTAAATAATAGTCTGTTGTATGTGATTTACAATTCATTTATCTATTCATCAGCTGGTAGGCATTGGAGATATTTCCAACTTTCTGGCAATTAAAAACAGTTCTACTATGAACATTCATGTTTAAGTATCTGTGTAAGTAAGGTTTTCAGTTCTGTCTGTATTAGGCATGGAATTGCTGAGCCATCTCGTATATTAGACCCTAATTCACTGTATGATTTACAAATATTTCCTCCAATTCTGTGAGTTAGATTTTTAGTTTCTGTATAGTGCTTTTCATAGCACAGATGTTTTTAGTTTTGGTGAAGTCAGTTTACATATTTCCCCTCTGGTTGCTTATGCTTTAAGTGTTATATCTAAAAAATTGTTGACTAATCAGAGTTATAAAGATTTACCTATGGGGGCTTGGAAGATTGCTCTGTTGGTAAAGTGTTTGCTCACAAGGACCTAAATCTGATCCAGCACCTGTGTAAGGAAAACGTCAAGTGTAGTGATGCATGCCTATAATCACACCTTTGGGAAAGTAGAGGCAGGAGGATCCTGAAATTCAATGGCCAGACAGTCTTGCTGAATTAGAAAGTTCCAATTTCAGAAAAAGACCATATCTTAAACTAAAAAGGTGGGGAGCAATTGTGGAAGACACCCAGTGTCAGCCTCTGGCCACCAAATTCTCACACACACACACACACACACACACACACACACACACACACACACACACACACTCACACACACACACACAATTTATCTCCATATTTCTTATAAAGTTGTGGTTCTTACATTAGGTCTTTGACCTTTTTGCATGTAAGTGGGGTTTAAGGTTGAGATTCACATCCAGTTGTCCCAGTACTAATTGTTTAATCATCTGTTCTTTCCTCATGTAATTAGTATCAGGTTGAAAAATCAGTTCACTATAGAGGTATATAGGTGTATTCCTGGACTTTAAGCTCTATTCAGTTGATTTACATGTTTGCCTGTGCCAGTGATCAGACCACACTCTTCGAATTACTAGGTTCTTTTTTTTTTTTTTAAGAGGTGAGTGCCTTAGCCTTCCAAGTAAGTGGGATTATAGGTGTCCTTAATTATTATAGTTTTGAAGTCATAAAGTATGGGTTCCCCAAATTCATTTTTTAAAAGAACATCTCATTATGTAGCCCAAGCTAGCCTTAACCTCACCCTGCAAAATTTATCCTGTTGTTTTTAAGATTTGTGTGGCTATTCTGGTTTTTAAAAATATATTCTATGAATTTAATGATTGTTTCATCACTTTCTGAAAAAAGGCAATTGAAAATTTGGACTGGATCACATTTAATTGATAGATTAAGTTGGGAAATATAAAATTTCTAATATATGAAGTAAAAACACCTTTCCACTTGTATCTTCAGTTTCTTTTGGCAAAGTTTATAGTTTTCAGCATACAAGACTTAGATTTATTCTGTCATTCTTGCTTTTTAATACTGTTGGATTAAGTTTTTTTCTTTTTGAAACAATGTTTCTCTGTTTAGCTCTGGCAGGCCTGGAACTCACTCTGTAGACCTGGCTGGCCTTGAACTCACAGAGATCCGCCTGTCTTTGCCTCTCAAGTGCTGGGATTAAAGGTGTGTGCCACCACCACCTGGCTAAGTTGTTTTCTTAATTTCATTTTCTTATTATTTATTGCCAGTATATAGAAATATGAGTGTTTTTGTATATAGATCCTCTGACTTATAACATAATGTCATTATTAGCCTGTGTATATATTTCCTTAGGTTTTTGTATCTATATACAAGATCATGTCAATTTTTAAAGATAGAGATGACTCTGCTTATTCCTTTATAATCTTTATAATTCTTTATAATTTCTCTATTATCTATAATTTTATTTTGCTGATGAGTTACTCTGTGATACAGAACCTCAGCACAATGTTAACAGAAGTGGTAAGGACAGGTCGACTTGTCTCATTTCTGAATGAAAGGGGAAGAGGTCAGCCTTTCAGCATTAAGCATGTTAGCAGTGAGGAGTACAGCTGTCCTGTGTCAGTTTGAGAAAGCACCCTTTTGTTACTAGTTTGTTGAATGTTTTTGCCATGAGAGGATATTAGTTTTTATCAAGTGTTTTTCTGCATGTGTCAAGATTACCATGCTCATTTTACACATGTTTATTTAATGTTTGCTACATTGAATTGTATATGTTGACTCAAATCCCAAATAAACTTCACTCCAATACAGTTTATATTCACTTTAAAATCTTGCTAGATTCAGTTTGATATTATTTTCTTGAGTTTTCATTGTTTTATTAATAAGATGTGTGTGTGTGTGTGTGTGTGTGTGTGTGATGTCTTTGTTATTGATATAATAGCAATCCTTCATTTTTGAATGATAATTTCATTTAGAATTCTTTGTTGACAAATTTCTTTGTTTTTTCCTTTCAGAACCTTTAATATGTCATCTCATTTCCTTTTGACCTTTGTGGTTTCTATTGAGAACCTTATTAGGATATTGAGAAGCCCTTGTATATGATGAGTTGCTTCTCTCCTGCTGCTTTTCAGATTTTTATCTTCGTTTTTTGATAGTTTGGTTTATATGTATGTAAGAGTGTTCTTTTTTTCTTTTAATATTTTTAGTTGAAGTAGAATTACAACACTTCCCCCTTTCCTCCCTCAAGCTCTTCCCAGCAGCCCTCCCTCACATCCCTCCCATGCCTCCCTCCTGCAAGTTGGTAGCCTCTTTTTCTTTGATTGTATTTGTTACACACACACACACACACACACACACACACACACACACACACACACACGTAAATACAGCCGCTGGTTCATTTTTGTTGTTTGTGTGTATATAGTTTAAAGGCTGACAACCAATAAGGGCGCTCTCCCAGGAGATGCTCACTTTCCTTCTCCCAGCAGTCAGTAGTTGTTTTATTCATTGTCTAGGGGTGGGACCCCAGGCCGTAGGACTCCATGTTAACATGTCCATGGATATTTCTATTGTTCTGGTTTTGTTTAAGTGGCCATATCTAGGAGAGACTGTTTCACAACAGACTTCTTAGTATTCTGGCTCTTAAAATCTTTCTGCTTTCTCTTATTGAGTGTTCTTTTTCATCTTATGCTACTTAGAGTTAAGATTCTTTAATGTATAGTTTAATTTTTCCATTAAATTTGAAAGGTTTGATCAATTCTTCAAACACTATTTGTACCCCCTTATTTTTTTTCCTCCTTTAGGACCCCTTCCCCATGGGGTATATAGTAGGCTTTATTGTACCTGTGTTAGTTACTTTTCTCATTGGTGTGACAAAATAACCTGATCAGAACAACTTGAGGGAGAAGATTTGTTTGGGCTCATGATTTCAGAGAGATTTCTCCTCGCCATGGTGGGGAAGGCTAAGCGGAGTGTTTCTGTGCCATAGAGAAGGCTTATCACATCTCATGATGCAAAGTGCATTTAGTTTAACTTTCAGAGTCTACATAGTCCTAACAGTTCCCAATACTGAATCCAAAACATGCAAAGTCTAAAGTCTTTTCTGAGACTCAAGGCATACTCTTAACTGTGAGCCCTTCTAAGATCAAACAAAAATTTACACACTTCCAACATTCTACTGCAGAGAGTAAACATTCTCATTCTAAAATGAAGAAATGGAACATGGAAAGAAAATATTGGACCAAAGAAAGACATCAACTCCTCAGGTAATCATTACATTCTGCAAGTCTGTGTCTAGCACCTAAGGCATATCTCCCAGGCTCTTTCATGCCCAATTATGGAATTTGCTCTGGTATTATTGTTGGGGCCAACTGAAGTGGCTTTTGTGGGAGTGAAGGAGCCTAATTAGCTTTATGTATCATCAGCAAGAATTCCCTGGTCAGAGTATGAGAAGTCCTTTGATGAGAGGCCTGAGGTGGAGTCGGGATGACTAGTTAGAAAGCCCTTGCAAAAGAGCTATAAGATGACAGTGATATGGACTAGGGTATGACATTTGGAATAGAAAAACCAACTAGTAGAATCGAGAAGGATTTGGAAATAGAATGGATCTGTCTTGAATGTAGTTGCTAAATGAGAGAGAAATTATTTGCATTATTCCATTTATAAAGCTATATTAGCAGCTGTCTATTTAGAACAGGAAGTGACTAAATTGTACTGTAAATAAATATGTTGGAGATCTCCTCTAGAGCCGCTGTCTCCAGACCCTGCCCTCAGAAAGCCCACCAAGGGTCGGCCCCTCCCCCGGGGCTGCTCAAGACCACCCGTACAGGATATTTAAGACCTGGTTGCCAGACCTGCCCTGTGATCTCCCTCTTGCCTTCCTGAGAGTCACCTGGGAGTTGCTTTGCTATGTTTAATAAACCTGGACTTATTAATTTGACTTGATTGGCTTATTGCATTGGTGGAGGATACCCAATAACTAGGGCTCCAATACTTACAGTATACACCAGTGACAAAAAGTAGATGATATTTATAGTTTCTTCTTTTTTTAAAAAAAAAAACTTTCTTTTGATTTATTATTTGTGTCTTTCACATCATGCCTCCCAATCCCATCCACCTCCCTCCCCTCACAAAAATGAAATAAAATAAAATTTAAGAGAAAAAAGGAAAAAAAAAGGAAGAGAGGGAAAATCTCGTCATGGAAGCTGAGGTGTGGCACAGTGAGTCATGCAGTAAACCCCTTTATCCATACATTTTTACTTGCAAATGTTCATTGTAAAGAATCACTGGTCTGGTTTGAGGCCCCTGGTCTCTGCTACACCATTGATGCTGGGCCCTCACTGGGACTCTTCCTGGACATCCCTTTGCTGCTCTGTGTCATGGAGATCCTGCAGCAACGCCCCTCAATGCCCCATGCTCCAGCAGATCACAGATGGGGTGGATGTTGGGGTAGGCCAACTCATAACTCTGGTTGGTCAGCCTGCCCGCTCTCCCTTGTCCTCGCCACTAGGGCAGAGCTCTCCTGCATTGTCCTGGCTAGTTCACTCCTTGCAATGATGAGCAAGGGGCAGGGCCAGTTCTCTGGCTTTCATGTACTCAGGGTCGGTTCTCCCACACCTACACTTTCAGGGCCAGCTCCACTGTGTTGTCCAGGAGAGGTATAGGGGCCACTCTCCTGAGTGCTGCAGCTGATGAGGGACAGGGACAGCTCTCCTGCTCTTTATGACCTCAGGGCCAGCTCTTCCATCTACCTCAGGCATTGATGGGGGCATCTCTCTTTGGCCTATGCTGCTACATGACAGATGAGTAATGGGGACAGCTCTCCCATGCTCACAACATTGGAGTTGGCTCACCCACACCTCCGCCAACACGGTCAGCTCTACTGTGCTGCCCAGGTGAGGTATAGGGTCCTCTTTCCTGAGTGCTGCGGCTGGTAATGGTGAGGGTCAGCTCCCTCAACCAACACAGGTGGCAGGGTTTTTTTTTTTTTAATAATTTATTTTTTTGAGACAGTCTTACTATGCAGCCCTGGCCTAGACTTGCTATGTAGACCAGGATGACATTGGACTCAGAGAGATCCATCTGCCTGCCTCTGCTTCCTGAGTATTGGGATTAAAGGAGTGCACTACTACACCCAGCCCTGTAGTTTCCTTTTTAAAAAGTATTCATGCCTAAATTCCACCTAAGCTCCCTTAAACAACCACTGACATTTGGGAAAAGTTACCAAATGTAGTCCTATTGCTCACACCAAATCCTTTGACTTTGAAGGGCTGGCTCAGTTTGTCACTCCATTATCAGCATATAAAGAGATGTGATTGGTCTAGGAGCCCAGATGTATGGATTTTTATATTCATTTGTATGGGATTTTTATAAATAAATTTATAATCATTCTTCCCTAAACAATCATTGTATTAGTTGTAAAGGATATGAAGTTAGATACAGAGCTGTCAAACAAAAGTGGCTTTAATTTTAATATGAATTATCCATTTTTTTTTTTGAGATAGGGTCTTACTGTGTTGTTACCCTGACTGGCTTCCAATTCCTGGCTCAAACGATCCTCCTGCCTCAGCCTCTGAAACAGCAGGGACTACAGACAGTTGTCAGTATGCTTGACAATTATTTTAGGGAGTAAGAGAAAGTGTAATATTAATATTAGTTTTCAAATGTTACAGAGGACATTTGAATCTTCACAATAAAAAGGAAAATGATTATTTCCTTTTAATTGAAGAGAAAAATCCTTTGGCTCCAAAAGAGAAATCCTCTCTATTGTCAGTTGTCTTTAAAAATCTTGAGCCTGTCAGTAAAATCATATAATCTACTAATAGTGTTCCCAAGGCTTATTGCCTTTCCTTGGGCAACAGTGTTTGCAAATGGTGTGCGCTATTGATTTCAATCACATGCTTCTTCAGTGCCATTGCAGGGCTTCAGAAATTCACCCAAAAAATAAATCTGTGGACTGATAATGTCTTTCCCCAAAAACCCAATCATTTGCATAGTATTCCTCTCAATTGTGGTTGTTACAATATATATTAGCAACATTTTTATTTAATAATCTGTGGTCTTAGCTAAGCTAAAATGTTACCGTTCATATTGAACATTTACATATTTAAAAATTAAAATTCTTATAAATGTGATATTTGAATGTCTTGTGCATTTTTAATTTAGCATAAGACAAGTTGCTTGTGGGGTAGTTCGTCAAATCACTTCCTCTGCAGCTCAGCTGCACACAGCCAGAACAAACTCCCCCAAGGTTGTATTCTAAACTTGCTATGAGCTCATTAGATGATGGTTTGCATCCCAGAATCCATGTAGATTTAGAGATTAAAACCAGCAAAATATTTTTCTGCTGCTATTATCCATTGGGTTTTGGTAGAGATGCATGGTAGTAATAAATGCCTCCATTTATTGAGAGTGCAAACTATGCCAGGCTCTTGCCCAAATTATGCCTTTGTAACAGTTCTGCCATGCAGGCATATAGGCATTACTCTTGAATGTTGCATATGAGGCAGCCGAGAGCATGTGGGTTAAGGCCCAAGAGCAATCTGCGTCTTGATAAGTCTAGTCCTCAAACTTGGTTTCTTCTTTCCTTAAAATCAGCAAGTGCTCTTCATTTTTGTACATGTGACATGGAATCATTGTCTCTGACAGCTTCTGGTACTTAATGCTCATATTTGGTTTAAGAATTGAGGGGTTTCATCTCCCAAATGGTAGTACATTTCTCACGATTGATGTGGCTTTATTGACAATGGTGCTGAATTTGAAATAGGAGTGTGTATTGCGTGTGTATAAAACAAAGATGTTAATATTTTATCGTGAAAGTTACAGGGGAATTCTTCCTTTGGTTTTTTGTTTGTTTGTTATTTTTACACAAATTAGAAATAAGCCATGTATTTTATGGCACTGAAATATTGGCCTCAGTGAATTTGTCACTGAATACTAATGTATTAATGTGGCAATAGATTTGGACTGATGGTGCTAGCTGGAGCCTAGTCTCTACACTTTTGAATGTCTATTTTCAGCAGGCATGCTACTGCTGAGCTTCTGTTTGCTGAAAGTTACTGTAGGCAATTTGCAGCCACTCTGTTCATTCAAGTCTTATTGATTAGTGTCAGGGCTAGACAAGCTGCCTGAAGACTGGGCTTTTGCAGCCGTTTCTTCATGGCAGCTCCCTCAGAACAAGAACTTTGCGTCCTGTTCCACTGTTGGCAGTGGTTGGCGTCAGGTCTGGATGTTTTCAGGTTCTTGGCATCTTATTTAAATAATTGAAATAAAGTGCATACAAATTCCAAAAGCAAGGAAATTTTATTTAAAAGCAAATTGATAGTACTGATCAGAAACATTGTTAAGAATAATATCTGGCCAGTTGAGCAAGAGATTATGCAAAGGCTGAAGGTTATTGCATAGGTCTTTTATAGGCTCTAAAAGAAGGAGGGCTTTGGTTGCTATAAGGTATGGTATGGGCAGTTCTGTGTTTTGATTAACAGGTTTGGGTTATATGAGCTTTTGTTTTCTGTGTATATCCTTTCCATAATGTGTTTGATTTTAATCATATACATACCCAATTATTCATAGGCTTAAGATAGTAAATAGGTGATTATCCTTAAAAATTCAATTGGAGGACACAGCTTACCTTATTGTGCATGTGTCCAAAACTGGTATATGTTGGATTGGACCCCTTACTTTCATACCCAAATATATCTAGAATACATTTGAATAGGAACTATCCACAAAGGGGGCATTTTTGACAGTTGTTTGGAAAGAGAAACTTATTCCAATTGTCTATAATTGGGGGTCCTAGATTGGTAGATGCATTGTTAGAAGAGGGGTGTGTGTATAGCCCAAGTCAAGTAGAGTCCCAGGTAGCTAAGCTGTTCCCCATGCTTACCTGCATACCTCCTTTTTGTGTCTGGTAGGATTTTTCTCAGTAAAGACACCATTGTTCAACATTTCCTAGAAATGCTTCTTCCTTTCCATTTCAACCAAGACATAGATTTCTTTCTTCTTTTGATATTGCTTCCAAATGAAAACTATCTTCTTCTACTACTCTGGGGCCACAGGCCCTGCCCCTTATTTTCTCAGACTGGGGAGTTTCTCCTTGACTTGTTCATCATGTGAACTCTATAACCCATGCTCTTAAGATTTGCCTCATGAAACCTCCTGTGGCAGTGCAAGTAAGTAGTGATGATCTTTAAAGCAATAATGTGGTCAAAATATAAGGCATTTACAGTGTTGCTTAATTAATCCTTACAACAATCACATAGACTGGTTAGCATTATTGTCTCCACTATAAATGGGGAACTGAGCTGATGATAAAGGTTGAATTCAAAACCTTGTCTCTCATTCTAGCAATTGATTCTTAGTCACTTCCCATTTTCTACCTTTTTTGTGTTCTTTGCAATAATTACTTTCATTATCTAAGTCATCCTTAGTAAGGCTCATTTAAAGTATTTTAGTCTTTTTTTTTATAATTTTATATGTCTATACAATGTATCTAGATCATATCCAACCCACTCTTACTCCTCCCATCTCCTGACGCCCCAAAATTTGCCCCTCTCACCTTCATGTTCTCATTTATTTTTTAATAACCCACTGGGTCCAATTAGTGCTGCCTGTGTGAGTATGGGTAATCAATCTACCAATGACTACACCTCTGAGGAAACATGACCCCTCTCTTCCAGCAGCCATTAATTGCCAGTAGCACCTCAGCTAGTGGTGAAACCTCATGAATCCCCCACACACATACACACATCCATGCTGGAATTATTAACTAGCTTGATCTTGTGCGTGTCTTATACAGATAGCCAGAGCCGCTGTGAGTCTGAGTGAAACAGCCATCTTATGTCCAGAAGACAGCATTTCACAGCAGTCTTCCCTATCATCTGCCTCTTACATTGTTTACCTTTGCTTCAGTGGTGCTGTCTGAGACACATGGGGTTACTACAGATGCTGCCTTAGGGGGAGCACTCAACAGTCACATGTCTTCAGCACTTTGACCAGTTATAAGTCTGCACTGACTGCAGCCAACTACAAAAAAGTTTTTTTCTGATTAAGGCTGAGAGAAGAACTAATAGGTAGAGATAAAAATATGTAGAAGGTAACATGTCTGCTTGGCAAAACAACGGTCGGCTCTTTGCCTAAGGCCTATGACCTCTCCATCCATATCACTTGATTTTCTGTTGCTGTGATAAAACACCCTGACAAACAGCAAGTTTAGGAAGCAAAGATTTTGTTCAGCGTACAATTCCAGAGTTCAGCATGGTGGAGGGAGTAGCAGCCGGAGCATGAACCAGCTGGCAGTTAGGTAGCAGACTGGTCCCATTGGAGAGTCTGGGGTCTTATATCTAGACCCCGGTTCCTGTTCTGTTTCCTGTGAAAATGAAGTAGATAATGAATTTCTTCCTGTGGAGCAGACCTGGAATCCAGTCAGAAACAGTTGGTCACCCTCTCCCAACAGCCATATCACTGTTGTACCTGTGGACACATATCAAAGCGCTCTCTCTCCTCTCTCTCTCTCTCTCTCTCTCTCTCTCTCTCTCTCTCTCTCTCTCAGTTTTATTTTTGTATTGAGTTTTTTCATAAAATATATTTTGATCATGTTTTTCTTTTCCCAATTCTTCCCAGATTCTCACCACCTCCCTACCCACCCAACTTTGTGTTCTTTCTTCCTCTGTTTTTCCAACAAACAAACCAAACAACAACAACAACAACAAAAACCCAAGAAAAAATAAAAACAAGAAAGTCACTGAAATGGTTATGTACTTCTAGATACCTGAAAAGCAAATCTTGAAAAGAACATAACTGTAAGAGTGCAGTGTGAGAGGAAACCTCAGAATCAGGTGAAAATTCAGCCCCATTGCAATTAGGCTTCTGTAGGGTATGGGGTGTTTTTCTTTGGAATACAACTACAAAATGAAGCAGAGGCTGGATTGTGATGCACTGTTTTTGATGAGGGGATTTCACAGGTTCTGGCTTTGCAGGTCATATAGCACTGTTATATATGTCATAATATGTACTGTGTTTGCAAGCTCTGAACGCCATTCATACCAGTGAATCACTGTCAATAATCTTTATTTAATGGGAAGAATTTTGCTGAGCATAAGAAAATGAGCTGAAACAGTTAATAAATGGGGCCTCCTGAAATTGAGAAACTTCTGTAAGGCAAAGGACACAGTAAATAAAAGAAAACCGACCCTACATCTGACAGAGGACTGATCTCCAAATATAAAGAACTCAAGAAACTAGACATCAAAATACCAAACAATCCAATTAAAAAATGGGCTACAGAGCTAAACAGAGAATTCTCAACAGAAGAATCTCAAATGGCTGAAAGACATTGAAGGAATTGCTCAACATCCTTAGTCATCAGGGAAATGCAAATCAGTGACTTGGAAATACTATCTTACACCTGTCAGAATGGCTAAGATCAAAAACACCGATGACAGCTTATGTTGGAGAGGATGTGGAGCAAGGGAAACACTCTTCCACTATTGGTGGGAGTGCAAACTTGTACAGCCACTTTGGAAAGCAATATGGCAGTTTCTCAGAAAATTGGGACCCAATCTACCTCAAGACTCAATGATACCACTCTTGGGCATATACCCAAGGATGCTCAATTATACCACAAGGACACATGCTAAACTATGCTCATAACAGCATTATTCACAATAGCCTAGAAACAACCTAGATGCCCCTCAACTGAAGAATGGATATAGAAAATATGGCACATATACACAATGGAGTACTACTCAGCAGTAAAAAAAAAAAAAAAAACCAAAAAAACCGACATCATGAAATGTGCAGGCAAATGGATGGAACTAGAAAATATCATCCTGAGTAAGGTAATGCAGACTCAGAAAGACAAACATGGTATGTACTCACTCATAAGTAGAAACTAGATGTAAAGCAAAGGATAACCAGACTGCAATCCACAGCTCTAGAGAAGCTAGCTAACAAGGAGGACCCTAAGAGAGATGCATGGGAATGGGAAATAGATGAAATCTGAGTAAACTGGGGGCAAGGGGTGACAATAGAGGATAGGGGATAGGGGATGAGAACATAAGGGAACAGGATGGCCGAGCTGGAACAGGGACAGAGTGGGAGAGCAATGAAAGAGATATCTTGATAGAGGGAGACATCATGGGGATAGGGAGAAACCTGGTGCTAGGGAAGTTCCCAGGAATCTACAAGGATGACCCTGGCTTAGACTACTAGCAATAATGAAGAGGGTGCCTGAGCTGGCTTACCCCAGTAATCAGATCGATGACTACCCTAACTGTCATCATAGAGCCTTCATCCAATAACTGATGGAAGCAGATGCAGAGATCCACAGCCAAGCTCCAGGAGTCCAGTTGAAGAGAGGGAAGAGGGATTCTGTGAGCAAGGGGCATCAAGATCATGATGGGGAAACCTACAGAGACAACTGAACTAACCTAGTGGGAACTCACGAAATTTAGTGCAACACCTGTGGAGCCTCCATGGGACTGGACTAGGCCCTCTGCATGCAGGAGACAGTTGTGTAGCTGGGTCTGCTTAAGGGGCTTCCTGGCAGTAGGATCAGGATCTATCTCTGGTATATGAGCTGGCTTTTTGGAGCCCATTACCTGTGGTGGCATACCTTGCACAGCCTTGATGCAGGGGAAGGGGCTTGGACCTACCTCAACTGAATGTTTTGCTGACTCTCCATGGGAGGCCTTTCCTTTTCAGAAGAGGGAATGGGGGTGGGCTGGGTGGGAGAGAAGGCTGGAGGGGAGGGAGGAGGGAAGAGAGGGGGATCTGTGGTTGGTATATAAAATGAATAAAAAATTTCTTAATAAAGAGAAAAGAGGAAAAAATTAGATAGAAAAAAACCCCAATTTACCACTATCCTGATTAGTTTTTTGTTTTTTGTTTTGTCACTGATACAACCAAGAGTCACCTTGAAAAAGAGAGATTAGCCTGCGTCTTTGTCTGTGAGGGACTATCTTGACTATTGATTGATATGGGAGGGAGAGACCAGCCCACTGTGGGTAGTGCCACCCCTGGGCAGGTGGTCTTGGGTTGTATAAATAAACTAGCTGGGTGGGAGCCGGAGAACCAACCAGTAAGCAGTGTTCCCCATGACTTCTGCTTCGGTTCTTATTTGAATTCCTGCTATCACTTTCTTCAGTGATGGAGTGTGACTTGGAAGTATAAGAAGAAATAAACCCTCTTTTCTCAAAAAAGAAAAGAAAATGAGCTGAAGAGGAAATGATTTCTGTCTTGGAGGAGCTTAGAATTCAGAGAAGTAGTTTTTGCTGTTAGTATGTTTTATTAATGTTATTTTTCTAAAATTGGTCGTGGCATCTGTTGTAGGCATTTAGATGTTGCCTGGTGTGTGGAGTCTGACCCCTCTGAGCTATGCCTCTCATCTTCGATCATGATATTGAGGGTCAGAATGCATTTCTCATAGCTGAGTTGGAGCTTATGCCATATGTTTTCTTAGCTAACAAAGTAATTTCATGGAAAATTGCTGTCTTTTGGAAGTTCTTCTCTTGAGTGCTCCGGAGAACATTTAAGATACAGATGACAGGCAAAACCTACAACATTTTATAGTGTATATTGATATTCATAGCGATCTATCTAATGATTTGGACCCACCTTTTTACTCTTTAAAAATATTTAAGTTATACTTGTTATGGTGTGTATATATGTATGTGTGGGTAGATGTGTGCATGCCACAGCATGTGAGTGGAGGTCCGAAGACAACTTTCAGGAGTGGCTTCTTGCCTTCTACCATGTGGGTCCTGGGGTTGGAACTCAGGTCATCAGGCTTGGCAGCAAGTGCCTGTCCTCACTGAGCCACTCTTACTTTCAAACCTATTGTTGTTTGATTTGACAAGAAAAAGTGCGTTTCTCTCCTTTCCCTTACATGTCTTCTACTCTTTCATCATTTCTTTTCTAGCAGGGCCACTTCTCAGCACACTCAGCTTTCATTTCATCCCTCCCTCCATCTTATTACCACCCAACCCACATGGTAAATCTAAGGCTACCACTTTGTTACAGGTGGAATTCAAACTGGCTGAGGCAAACTCTGGGACTTGCAACTGGTTTGCTCTGTAGCAGGATAGCAAGATTTCCATTGTAATACTGGAACTCTACACTGAGGCTTCACTGCCATTCCATTCCTTTATACTGGTTGCTACATCTCAGGTCACTCTCAGAAGGAATAACTCATTTTCACAGATTTTAGGGCTAGAAGGAACCTCAAGATGTCCCAGTCTTAATCCCCCTTATGACTCCCCAACCACTTGGCCTTCCTACATCTGCTCTAGTACCTCTGTTGATTGAGATATCCTACCTTACATGGTTGACAACTGTGAATGTTAGGAAGCCCTTTGTGTTAGTTTGAAGTTGCTTGTACGTTCTCCCTAAGCCACAGAGAGGTCTAATCCTTTGTGTCCAATCTTCAGCTCCACGAGGAAGCCTTCAAATTCACTCTGAGAAGCCCTTACCCTATACAGCCCTCTCCTTTCCTTGATGGTTTTCCTGTATTTTTGCTTTTAATATGGGTGATTTGTAATTCTAGCTCTTTCTCACAAAATTCACATTCAGATTTTCACTGAGTGCCTAGTGTGTGCAAAGAAGGGCCTGTGTGTGTATGACGTTTCCTGATACTGGTAATCTAGGAGAAAAGACATTGATAACAGGAGAGAGTCGTGTGTGTGTGTGTGTGTGTGTGTGTGTGTGTGTGTGTGTGTGTGTTTGTTTGTGTATGAGAGAGAGAAGGAGAGAGAGAGAGAGATTTCTGATTTTATTCTGCTTCTTTAAACCAAGCCTTCTTTTTTGAAATAAAAACTTTAAGATGCATTTATTTTTAATTGTGTCTGTGAATATGAATGTGCACATATGAGTGCAGAGTCTAGAAGGTGTCAGACCTCCTGAAGCTAGAGTTACAGGTGATTGTGGCTCCTTTGACATGGATGCTGTAAACTGAACTTGGGTTCTCTGCAAAAGTAGTATGAGCACTTAACCACAGAGCTGTTTCTCCAGCCCCACCAAACTATCTTTAATAACACTTCTGTTCTACCTTTAACTATCAGTTAGGGACCACATTTGAGACTGTCCTGCATTTAGGAGCTTAATCAGTGAGGAATGCTATGTAAGTCAAAATAGAAAGAAAACAACAAATAGCTGACATCACCCATTTATAATTTAAAAACAACTTACATGTATCTATGTGTGCCTCAGTGCATGTATGTGCACCATATGCATGCAGGTGCCTGTAGAGTTCAGAAGAGGGCATCAGATCCCCTCAAACTGGAGGAGTTATAGTTATGTGTGCTGCCTGATGTGGCTGCTGGGAGCTGAACCCAGGTCCTTTGGAAGAGTAGCAAGTACTCTTACCTGTGGAGCCATCTCTCTGGCCCCTATTAACCAGTTTTTAAAAAAATTTCTGAAATAATGCAAAATTTAATGCAAAATTTAAATATACTAAAATAATTTTATGAGACAATATAATTTCTGTAGCATGCTCTCAGTGGGATGGTGGACAAGCTGGTGTCTATAAACCTACGAGTGGCCTGGAAAGCTCATCTGCTTCCTCTCTAGGCTTGTGACCGTGCTAGAAGGTGTGGAGTTAACAGTGAGTGTGCAGTCAGTCACTCTGCACAAGGTCAGGCAGCCTGTAAGGCTCTTCTTGACTTGAATAGAACACATTTTTGACTGAATTGACTGACTGTTTAGGTTTCTTGTAGACACAGTCTTAGCAAAGAAAACTGAAAAATTGCTTTTGGCAAAGAAAATTACAGCTAGTTATATCTCATAAAACCATTCTTGTGTTCATTTTCTTGAGGAAATTGCTGTAAGTGTATTTTCTAGGACCAATATGTAAGAAACCTTTTTATGATTAAATAAAAACTCAGAGATTTTCAGTATCAGAATTGTTCCATTGACTTGGCTTGGTTCTGAAAAGGAAGAGAAAATCTTTACCCAAAAGAAAACTCATACACTAGCTAAATGTTGACAGGATTTGAATTTATTTGCTTTTTAAAAATTTTTACATATGTCCAGTCTTTGAGGACACATAGAAACAATGTATCAGAATCATCCTTGGCTTCTAATAAATATTTTTATATTTATGCCCACTTGAACATAATTTCATGATTCTATAGAAAAAGATCTATTAATCTTGTTTACATAAAGAAGAGTTCTCAATGCTTAATTTTATGCCTCTAAAATACGAATAACATTTGACCGGTCAGACTGTAGATTTACTTGGTTAATAAATCTGTCACATCAGTTTATAAATGAGAAAGAAATGTATGTGAGTAAATGTTTGTCCTATTTGGTCTCTTGTCCAGAAATTCTGCATGTAGCTATTCAATCTATTGTTTCAGAATTGCTGTGGTAAGAGATTTGGCAAATGTGTTGGCCGATAGGATGGAGAACAGAAATGAAGCTCCCGGGAGATTCAGAAACTCCTGCTTCTGAATACCTCTGAGCAGTGGGCAAATCAGAAAGCTGGAGCAGGAAAGCACTCTGAAGCTCACATCAGTGTGGGTGACAGCGTGATACTGCTTTACGGAGGCCCGGGGAACACACACAGGACGTGCTGTCTGAACAGAGGCAGAAGAGGAACTGCTGTTAGACACTCCACATCCATCTTAAGATGGAAAATTATTCATTTACTTAACATACTTTATTACGTATATTTGAGGTTACAACATAATGGTAGGGAATATATGTATATATCGTGTGTGTGTATATATATATATATATATATATATGTATATATATTATATACTTTTTCCATAGTGAAACAGATTAACATATTTATCATCTTATGTAGTTATTGTTTTGTGAAAGAAGCAACTAAAAGTGACTTATTTTAGCAGAATTCCCTAATACAACACAGTTTTATTACCTTTCAATCCCACTGTGTATTAGATCTCTAGACTTGTTTATTCTGCACATCTGCTTTATATCCTTTAACTTTATTTGCCTGTTTCCTCTCTCCTGACACTGTGTTGATCAACATTTCATTCCACCTTATATCTGAGGTCTTTTGGCTTTTCACTGCATGTGTACGGGGAGGATTTGTGTTTGCCTTATTTCACCTAGTAAACCATCTTCTGGATCCACCCATGTTGTGCAAACGGCAGGATTTCCTTCTTAAAAGAGGAATTATATCCACATATCACATTTTTTTACCCTTTTGTCTATTCAAAGGCATTTGGTTTGTTCACTTTTTGACTATTGTGAATAATGTTACAGTATCATGGAGTGCAGAGTCAGTAGGAATCATTAGGAGCTGGCGATCTCACCCTCTATGGAGGCATTGCAATTGCTGACTTGTATGATAGTTCTATTTTTAATTTCTTTAGAAACTTCATACCATACTCCTTGTCATACTGCATGTACCAGTCTATATTTGCACCAGTGGTGTACGAGGGTTCAGTCCTCTGTACATCCTCAGCAGGATTTGTTACTGCTTGCCTTAAACAAATGCATATAGATAGATGTGTGCACACATCTTTGTATATGGGGTGCACAGTCACATGTGTGTTTGCATGAGCACAAAGGCCAGAAGACACTCAGTTGTCATCCTTAGGAACACCATCCTCTTCCTTTTAGACAGGGACTTTCAATGGCCTGGAACTCACCAGTTAGTCTAGACTGGCTGGTCAATGAGCCCCTGATCACCATGCCAGCATTTTCATTTGGGTTCATTGAACTCAAGTCTCCAACTCAGGTTTACTAACTGAGTCATTTCCCTAACTAACCTTTTAATGTTTTTTGTTGGTTTGTTTTAAATATTGGTTATCTTTATGGATTGTATTAGTTAGTTTTGTGTTGCTGTGGCCAACATATCTGGCAGGACAATTTGGGGAAGAAACATTTATTTTAGCTCATGGTTTCAGAGGGTTTGGTCCATAATTTCTTGTCTCCATGTGTTTGGGCAAAAGCATCATGTTATGGAAGACAGCTGTGTGCATCGTAGGAGACAGACAGCAGAGAATGGGACGGGAAGCAGTCAGGACCCATTCTCTGTGTCCTCCTTCTCTCCGCCCCTTCTCATATGTTTCCGTAACCACCCAAATAGTGTCATTTGGAGACCAGGTATTCAAATGAGGAGCCTGTAGGAGACATTGCATGTCCATACTATTGCATTTCACATAGGTGTAGAATGATAGCTCATTGTGTTTTTATTTCTGTTTTCTTTCAATTATTGATGTTGAGTATCTTTTCATATACCTGTTGGCAATTTTTATGGCATTTTGGTTTTTTAAAGTTTTTTTTTTTTACTCATTTTTAAATTGGGTTAAAACAAAGGTATTGAACAAGTAATATAAAAAAAAAACCTTTCAAAAAGATAAACGTAGGACCAGGTAACTTCATACCTAAATTCTACCAAACACTGAAAAATCATAGCCAATGTTTCTTTTTTTAATTTAAAAATCTGTTTCATATATTTTGATTGTGTTTCCCCTCTCTCAGCTTCTCCCACCTCCCTACCAACTCAACTTTGTTTTTTTTTTCCCTTTCAAAGGACCCCCCAAAACCACAAAAATAAAAATAAAAACAAACAAATGAAAGACCAATATGACAAAAGAAAACAGAACAAAACAAAAAGTCCACAGAAAAGCCATGGAGTTCATTTGTGTTGGCCAACTATTTCTGTGCATAGGACCTCCCCTGGAGTGGGCTTGATACGCTCAGTGTCACTCCATTCAAGACAGCTAATTTTCCTTTTGCCAGTGGGTATCAATTGCAAATAGTTTCTTGGTTATGGATGGGACTCCATGTCCACTTCCCCCTCTCAGTGCTGGAACCAAGTTTGATTGCCATTGTTTCTTAAACTCTTAAAAAAAAAAAAACCCAGAATACCTTTAAGTACATTTTATGATGCCAAGATCACCTTCATACCTAAGCTAGACAAAAAAACTGTAAGAAAACTGTAAGTCAACTGTCTCTGAATACAATGCAAAAAAATCCTCACTAAAACATTACTAACTGAACTTAGCAACATACACATGATGACTAAGTGGGAGTCACCTTTGCATGAAAGGCTAGATTAACATTTTCAGACCAGTCACTATGATCTGCCACATTGACATATGAAAGTTAAAAATCACAGCATCATCTCCACTGATATAGAAAAAGTATTTGGCAAATGTTCATCATTCTTTTCTGGATAAAAAATTTTAACAGTTCAGGTACAGAAGGAAAGCTTTTCAGCATAGGAAAGGCATGAAGACACTACAGTTAATGTGATCAGAGTGAAGCAACAGTACTTTTCCATGCAAATGAAGTGCAAGACAGGGATGTTCACTCTCCCTATTTTATAAATTAAGTTTTATTTTATTAGAGTGTGTATATGTGTGTGAAAGAGAGAGAGAGTGACAGACAGATACACACACACACACACACACACACACACACACACACACACACACGAGGCAGAGACAGAGAGAGAAAGAGGGGGGAGGTATGTGGGATGCACATGCCACAGTTTGCCTGTGGATATCAGAAGACAACTTTGTAGAGTTCTTTCACCTTTACATGCGTCTTGAGAACCAAACTCAGGTCACCAGGAGTTACTGGCTGAATCATCTAACTATCCCACTCTCACCATTTCTGTTCAACCTAGTTCTGGAAATACTAATAAGAACCAAACAAGAAAATCAGAGTTAGCAGAGGCATTTTTTTTTACTTAAACAAATGTAGTAAAAAGTTATAGTAATCAAAACAGCAGCATCCTGGCATAAAAACAGGCAGAGCAGTGGAACAGAATCAATATCCAAGAAATAAACCTTGACAAATATAGTCAACTAAGTTTTGGCAAGGACAATATGGAGAAATGCATAGTCTCTTCAATAAATGAAGCTGGGAAAACTAGATATTCGTATGCAAATGAAATTGGACCCTTACATGATTCACAACAATCAGTTTACAGGGTACGGAATGTCTAAACATGAGTCCTAAGCTGTGAAACATGTAGAAGAGAATGTGTAGGGAAGCTCCTTGCCACTGGCCTCGGAAGTGACTGTTTGGAAATAAGATGACATTACACTAAAGCTTCTGTCAATAGGAAACAATCACCACAGTGAAAATGGTTACAAACCACACACGCCTGAGAAGGGTATTAGGGTACATCAAACCCTTCTAACTTAGTAGCAGGGATGGAGTATGTTGTTTATGGATTCTGTTGAAAATCTGTGAATATGTATGGTTTTTAAACTCTCTCTCTCTCTCTCTCTCTCTCTCTCTCTCTCTCTCTCTCTCGTGTGTGTGTGTGTGTGTGTGTGTGTGTGTGTGTGTGTGTGTGTGTATTGCACATGGTATATTCCTCAGTTGCTTTCCACTTTATGTTTTGGGACAGGGTCTTTCACTGAACCTGAGTAGGCTCTTACGCACTGGGCTAGCCTGTCAGGCCAGTGAGCTCTGGGGCCCCACCTGTCTCTACCTCCCCCATAGCACCAGGCTTATCTGGCTTTGGGTGCTGAGGATCTGAACTCGGGTCCTCATGCCTGCACAGCAAGCACTTTACCCCCTGAGCCATCTCCTCACCCTTGTGAACATGCTTTAGGATTAGTGTTTATAGTGAAGAAACTCAACTACATTTTAAATTGGCCTTTACACTATGAATACATCTTACAGTTTTTATAAAAAAAATTTCTGCTTCTCACTGTTAAAGAAAAAAGTGCCATAGCATCATTATTACTAACACATTCATTGAATGATGCCTTATGCATTTGACATGGAACTTTTCTACACCTGCCAAGGAAAAGTACTATTTGCCCTGAACATAAAGGCTGTTATTTGCAGATCTATTCCATTGCTCTGAGTCATTGACGGTTACAGGTTTTATACTTATCCTGCAATACAAAGCATTTTCTTCTAGACCCGAAGTTCAATCATAAAATGTATGAAGGAATATTCCAAATTATCTTTGTCTTGATTCATGTACTTGAAAAACAAAGTCAAGCATTTGTAAGATTGTGCTCTCTCTCTCTCTCTCTCTGAAATTGTCAAAGAACAATTTTAATTAATAAAAATAAACAACTGGTCCTAGGTATCTAAGACTAGAAACACATTTCTTTAGCAAAATAAGGATATTTAATTTCCTATGCTAACAAGTTTATTCCACTTCAGAGGATAAAAGTATATTTTATACCTCCAAGCCAAATGAAGCTATCTATAAAATATGCTTTTAAAAGTATCTAGACTTGGATGACATAAAGACAATAATATGCTCCTTGTTGCTTCTGCAGGTTTTCCAAGGCATTCTCCAAATGTGTACATTCTTTCTTCCTTCTTCAGCTCAGTTCTTTCCAGTTTGCTTCCATACAACCAGTGAGCCTAGTTTGGTAAAATTCTGTACATAACAATACTAAACTCGAGAAACAACTTGTACCCATTTATTCCCCTCTAAAAGTGAGGCTACTTTTAATATTGCCTTTGAACTTTAACAATTAGATAGCTTTATAAAATCAAACTATTCCTTCTTTTAGTGACGTGTATAAGAGATATTTGCTCTGAGGCCATTAGCTAGTAGGCTAAAGCTTAAATCATGAAATCACAGCAATATGTTTGTTCTACACTAATATTTTTAGATTTTTTAAAAGCAATAGTTCACCTTAAGAAATACTAAGCTAGGCTTATTGTTGCTGGTTGTAACCATGTTATAGTCCAATTTTCTTTTCAGTATGAACTTTTCTTGGTGAGTATTTTGGTTCTAGTTGCTAATTTTCCTGTGATTGTCAGGAAGGTAGTAAGAGTTTGCTGAATGGTGCCTTCTTTTCTGCCCACAGCTCTCATGCATGAAGCATAGTGCCTCATTATTCCAAGGACCTTGTCGACCAGAAGTCATTTCTTACCAGCAGTCCATCACATCCCTTTGACCTGGTTTTCTTTCTCACAAAGTGGAAACATCTCTTTCAAGTTATTTTTGTTATAAATTTAAGCAAATGGCTGACCACGGCTTGGATGAAATACCTTCACAGTGCCCCCACTGTGATTCTTCTCAGACTGATCTCCTTTCAGTCAACTCTCCAGTTTTGGTGGTAGAAATGTCACAGACATCGAGTGTTGGTAGTACAGACAATTTTGTTACACAAGAGAGAAAAAAAGAAAGAAATACCAGCAGAGAACCTTCTGTGAAAGATTTGGTAAATATTGAAGATTCTACTACACAAACTGGCAGCCCATTCTTCATTGCCATCCCTAGGTTCTTCCTTGTCCTGTGAGCCCTTGTCAGCTAATTCATTGGCTTCTTAAAGTTCTTAAAGAACTATTTGCTTCTCACAGCAGAGATGAGCAAAGTTGGTTAGTTATGTGTTTTATGATACTTTCTGCCACTGTCAAAATTATTTCTCAGGATCCCAAACAACTAACATTATTATGTCAGCTCTTAAAAGCTGTTTATACAGGAAAAACTTTTTTTTTTTCAAATTTAACCAAATAGGACTTTTTGATAGTTTTCTTCAACTGATAGAGAGATTCATGACAAAGGTTCAAGTGTCATTGTGGCTTCATTATCTAAAATGAAGCTCTAGTTATCTATCTCAAATATAAAATATACTTTGCAAGGTTGGGTCACGTGATTTTCAAATAATGTGGGATTTCTAACAAACTAATTTGATTGTATTTATGGGTATGAAGAACACAGTAGAATGCTGTATTTAATCTAGCACAATTTTGGTGACAAGAAACAGAAGTTTAGGACAAGCCAGGCCCTCATTCTTCACCTGAACCCTCTGACACTTGCACACTCACCTGAAGGTCTTCTTCAGCCTAATGTGCCAGTGACTGGCACTGCACCCTGGATTTGAAAAAGACAGTATACAGTAAAGACTATGGTATGCATTCAGGCTGATCACACTTAGAGTGCATCTTTAATAAGAGTTATTTTTCATAGTTCTCTTTTGGTCCTAGACTGCAAGAACTTCAAACCTGGAGAGGAAAAGCTCTCAGTCACAGTGGAGTCGGAGCCACGCCACAGAAGGGAAAGTGCTGCACATAAGAATGGACAACGGAGCGGATATCGAGGTACGCGGGAGCAAGCTGAGGCTCCCAGAGATGGTCAGCTCTCCTCTTTTTTTAAAATTTTGTTTTTATCTTTCATCTTTTTAACAACATTTACTTATTTCAATTAAAACCTTTCACGATATATTTTGATCATATTTTCCTCTCCCCCAACTCCTCCCAGATCCTTCCCACCTCTTACCCACACAACTTTATCTTCTTTCTCTCTCTCTTTCAAAATAAAACAAGTAAAATCCCCACAAAAACACAAAACCAAAAATAAACAAGTAGAAGGCAAAAAAGACAAAAATGCCAAAAACTATATGAAAAGTACACACACACACACACACACATCAAAAAAACACAAACAGCAAAACAAATAAAAAACATGGAGTCCATTTTGTGTTGGCCAAGTACTCCGGGGCATGGGCCTGTCCTGGAATGTGGTTAATACACTTAGTGACACTGGATTGGAGAAACTGACTTTCCCTTTGTCAGCAGGTATCAATTGCAAATAGTTTCTTGGTTAGGGGTGAACTCCATGTCCATTCCTCCCTCTCAGTGCTGGGACCTCTCTGGCTTGAACCTGTGCAGGTCTTATGAGTGCTGTCACGGTCTCTGTGAATTCACATGTGTACCTAAGACTAGGCAGGCCACAGGCCCTGCGGGGAAACCTAACACTATTATTCTGCTAAAAGAACATAGCAATAAAATGACTTCAAATGATATGATGTTATACCCACAGACCAGTGTCTTGTCCAACCCTCATCAGTAGATGGGAATTAACACAGAGACCCATGACGGCACATTGTGCTGAGATACTTCAGAGCACTTAGTTCTAAATGTCTTCATTAAACCCCTCCCTTTATGGCTCAGGGATCTATGTGGAAGAGGAGGCAGGGGATTGTAAGAGCCAGAGGTGATGGATGACTCCAAGGATAAAGACACAGCAGACCTGAACTTTCTTTCAGGTTTCTTTGAAGCCAATGGTTTGTGACAGAGCAGAGACAATTGAAAACAGCCCCTGAGGAAAAGAAGTAAAGACCACAGTAAAAAGTTTAAGCACATTGAAGTTTTTCTAAAGGAAGTGCAGGGCAAGCATGAGGATCAGAATTTGGATCCCTGGCACCT
>CABHPQ010001308.1:0-26628 GCA_902168405.1 Peromyscus aztecus
TAGCCCAGGCTGGCCTTGAACTCACAGAGATCCTCCTGCCTCTGCCTCCTGAGTGCTGGGATCAAAGGCATATGACACCACTGCCCAGCTGGGAAATATCTTTATAATGGAAGGAAAATTGAATCATTCATAAAAGTTATTCAGGGCCTGAAAGAATCCTTCATGGATTTCTTACAAAGGCTGTCTTCAGCAGTAAAGAAAATGATACCAGATTCAGAAGCTAGACAGATAATAATTGAATCTTTGGCTTTTGAGAATGTGAATGCAGCAAGCAAAAGAATAATCAGGCCATTAAAGGCAAGATCTGCACCCTTAGAGGATTGGATCAGGGACACAATTAATGTTGAGTCTCATGACCATAATGATATGTGGATAGGAGAAGCAATTTCAAAAGGTTTGAGGAATGTCAGATGTTTTGGATGTGGAAAGGAAGGTCATTTGAAAAGGGACTGTAAACAGGGTGTTCCTAGAAAGAATGTTTATTCCAGGAACAACAGCAACAGAATGCCGCTCCCTTCTGGAGTATGCAGAAGGTGTGGTAAGGGTAAACATTGGACCAACAAATGTAGATCAACAAGGGACAGACAAGGTAATCCTTTGCCTCTGTCCTCGGGAAACTCCCAGAAGGCCTCATGCAGGCCCCCACAGCAAATCCAGTTCAGACCTTTCCTGCCATCATAGGAGAAAACCCTACTCAGAGCAATTAAATAACCAAATGCCTACTGGAATGAACGAGGCTGCTCGGAGTGATAGAACAGCTGAGGCAGAGAGAACACAAAATTCAGGAGAAGCCATAAAGCAAATTTTTTTTGCAAACTTCTATAAATGAGCAAAGACCAAAATTAAAAATACCAATAAATGACATTTTCTTGGATGGTTTTAGTAGACACAGGTGCAGACATGACAATAATTGCACCAGAATTTTGGCATCCAAATTGGCCTCTTTAGGAGGTAACTGTTCAGCTGTTAGGGATTGGAACATTATCTCAAGTGAAACAGAGTGCAAGATGGCTCGAATGTATAGGTCCAGAAGGAAAGAGAGGAAATTTAAAGCCATATGTGGCTAATATAGCTGTGAACTTATGGAGCAATGATCTATTACAACAATGGAATACTCAGATTAACATTCCTCCAACCTCAGAAACAAATCATAAACTCACACATGTTTCTGAGAGAAATATTAGGAGGTATTATTCTAACAAGTGGTCACCAGCCATCCAGACTGTACAAGAACAGGGCACAACAACTTCTGATCTTCCAAAGACACCAACAGCTCTACCTTTAAAATGGTTAACAGACAAGCCTGTATGGGTTCAGCAATGGCCTTTAACAACAGAGAAACTGCAGGCTTTAGAAGAGCTGATACAAGAGCAGTTAAATGCTCAGCATATTGAAGAATCAACCAGCCCTTGGAATTCTCCTGTATTTGTTATTAAAAAGAAATCTGGTAAATGGAGAATGGTAACAGACCTTAGAGCAATTAACAAAGTAATTCAGCCAAGGGGCTCTCTACAGTCTGGAATCCCTTTGCCTACTCTGTTACCTAAAGGATGGCCTCTTATAGTTATCGATATAAAAGACTGTTTCTTTTCAATACCCTTACAAGAAAAAAGACAGAGAAAGATTTGCCTTCACGGTACCTACTTATAATAATTCTCAACCGGCTAAGAGATATCAATGGAGGGTTCTCCCATAGGGAATGTTGAATAGCCCAACCCTGTGCCAATATTTTGTACAATAACCATTGGAAGTGATAAATAAAAAGTTTCCTAAATCTATAATTTATCTTTATATGGATGATATTTTACTAGTTGACTCAAATGCATATACATTAGAAAGAATGTTTGAAGAAGTAAAGAAAATTTTGCCTTGTTGGGGATTACAAATTGCTCCTGAAAAGATACAAAGAGGAGATTCTATTAATTATTTAGGATATAAAATAGGTCTACAAAAAATTATACCCCAAAAGGTGCAAATTAGGAGAGATAAATTATGGACTCTTAATGACTTTCAAAGATTATTCAGAGACATTTCCCATCTACGAACTATTGCTGGGGTAAAAAATGATGAACTGAGTAATTTGTTCAAAACCTTAGAAGGTGACAAAGACTTAAATAGTCTAAGAGAATTATCGCCTGAAGCTGAGAAAGAATTGGCCTTGGTAGGAAAGAAAGTACAAGAAGGACATGTGGATCGTGTGGATCCAAAGCTTGATTCCATTTTGGTTAGTTTACCCTCTAGGCATTCTCCTACAGAAATTTTAATGCAGAGGGAAGATATTATATTATATTGGAATGGATATTTCTACCAAATAAACAGAGTAAAAAATTAAAAACTTATGTGGAAATGATCTCTGACTTGATTTTAAAAGGAAAATTAAGACTTCGTCAATTAGCAGGAATAGACCCAGCAGAAATTGTCGTACCTTTAACTAAGGAGGACATTGAAAAATTATGGGCAGAAAGTGAACCTTGGCAAAGAGATTGCAATAATTTTTTGGGAGAGATTAACAGCAAATATCCCAAAAGCGATAGAATTGATCTTATAAAGAGAGCTGATTGGATTTTGCCTCATATTGTATGGGAAACACCCATATCTGGAGCTGTACACTTTATACAGATGCCAACAAACAAGAAAAGACAGGTTACAAATCAGAAAATTTAAGCAAAATGGTTCAAAGTCCATATAATTCAGTTCAAAAATCAGAATTGTATGCTATCCTGTTGGTAATAATTGTTTTCAGAACCTCTCAACATAGTTACTGACTCTCAGGATGCTGAAAGAGTGGTATTACATATTGAGACTGCAGAATTTATTCCTGATGAGTTAGAATTAACTTCACTATTTATGCAGTTACAAGATATAATCAGGAATAGGAAGCATCCCTTATATATAACTCACATCTGATCCCACACGGGTCTGCCAGGCCCTCTAGCACAAGGTAATGATGAGACTGATAAATTATTGATAGAAAATGTGCTGGAGGCCTCAGAATTTCATGAAAAAAAATCATGTCAATAGTAAAAGTTTAAAAAAGGATTTTTCCATAACCTGGCAACAAGCCAAGGAAATTGTAAGGAAATGTCCTACTTGTTCCTTCTACAATCAAACACCATTACTAGCAGGATGTAACCCAAAGGGTACTCAGAGGAATGAAATCTGGCAGATGGATGTGTTTCACTTTGCAGAATTTAGAAAATTGAAATATGTATACCATACCATTGATACTTATTCAGGATTTCAATTGGCAACTGCTTTGAGTTCTGAAAAAGCTAGTTATGGCCATCATGGGTATACCTCCACAAATTAAAACTGACAATGCTCCAGCATATGTCTTTGGTAAAATGAAACAGTTTTTTGCTTATTACAATATAAAGCATATTACAGGTATACCATATAATCCTACAGGCCAAGTAGTTATAGTAAGATCAAATAGAACTCTAAATGATATGCTAAATAAACAGAAAGGGGTAACAAAATCACCCAGAAATAGATTACATAGTGCTCTATTAACTTTGAATTTTCTCATTGCTAATGAGAAAGGAACAACGGCTTCAGAGAGACATTGGATAATAGAAAAAAACTACAGAATTTAATCAGCCTATATACTTTAAGGATGTGCTGACCTCAGAATGGAAACCAGGATATGTGTTACATTGGGGATGAGGTTTTGCTTTTGTTTCTACAGGAGAAGATAAGCTGTGGATACCATCAAAATTGATAAAGGTTTGATTTAAACAACAGAGACCTCTTAATTAGAAGAGGTGATAGAACCCGAGCGGTGGCGCGGAGGCTAGGGTCTCTGCCTCTGGACCCGGAGGTCCCGGGTTCGAGTCCCCTGATGATGCATAGTCTATGCATCGGAAAAAAAAAAAAAAAAAAAAGTTTGCCCGGCCGCCGGGGCGCACGCCTTTAATCCCAGCACTCGGGAGGCAGAGCCAGGCGGATCTTTGTGAGTTCGAGGCCAGCCTGGGCTACCAAGTGAGTTCCAGGAAAGGCGCAAAGCTACACAGAGAAACCCTGTCTCGAAAAAAACAAAAAAAAAAAAAATTAAAAAAAACAAAAAAAAAAAAAAAAAAAAAGAAGAGGTGATAGTTCATCAACCAGCGTGACCATCCAATTTAAACTAACTTATACCACTAACAAATGCTTTTCATTTAATCAGATATAACTTGCCAAAAGGGTACCTCCCCAAAGTTAGTCTTGGGGAAAGGTTTTTGTTTTTGTCTTTCACAAGAATGAAGGCTAAGGAATCTGAAGAGCAAGCACTGAACAAATGAGACATCTGAAAGAAAAAGGACAAATCATCTAGAAAAAATGTCCCAAGAAAAAGAGTAAATTGGCCTATTGGTATATCATCTATAAAATTTTATAAGTCTTCCTAAATGTTTGTTTCTGCTCTTCTCTACAGACACTTAACACAAATGGTCTTTTTGTAGTCCCAGTTCAATTAAAAATTAAAGCTGGCTTTGGAGTTGGAGAATGGCTCTCTCCTTCTTTAAACCCAAGCATGTTGTTAAAAGGAAAATGTAAAATCTCTGTATCATGTCAGAAGAAAGAGCCATCTTCTCATATGGGACAGAAGAAAACAAAAAAATTAAGGGACTGTTCTATTGCTACTAATTTCAATTCTTTGATTCTATTTTGAATCCTTAAACTTTTCTTAAGGTATGAATTTTATATCAATTTATAAGATTAATATATATATTTATACTTTTGTTATGATATTAATGGTCATATAGAGTACTAACTAATTCTAGAAAAAAGGTTTCAATTAGCTGCCTACACATGTTTTTGTGTTCCAGTCTCTATCAGTTTTCTGCAGGGAATCATAACCAGGCCTAACATCAAATTTGAAGTCTCCAGAAAGATGATGGGGCCCCACAACAATGATTCCACGTGAACAATAATAATACCACTAAGCTGACAAACATCACCCACATATCAGCTTTGGACTACAAACTGCTCAGAACAATTTCGAGATGGCTAGCTGAGATGATCCAGTTTCACAGACTACTTGAACAATGACTTGAGATAAGCCCTGAACTTTGGCATTATGCAGAGACTGGACAACAAATGATATAACTACCTTTCCTAGAACTTGACAATTAACCCAAAATTTTTCTTCTCAGAATTCCCTAAAGACGTCTTCACCCACAACCAGCAGGAAGCAATTTTAAGAACACGACACCCACATTCCCAATGAGGTGGGGTGGGGCGGGTGGTTTTTGTTTTTTCAATGGGTTTCGGGTTTGGGATAATTTTCATTGTTTAGGAGGGTTGGTTACAAGTTGTTGTTGTTAATGGTTAGGAAAAGGGCTGAAAAAAAAGATAAATAGAAATGATATAGATAAAAAGGTAGATTATTGAATCTACTCTGAAAAGAAAAGAGAGGATATAGATATGACATAGATAAAAAGGTAGATTATTGAATCTACTTTTAAAAGACAATTACTAGTTTTAAATACTTTACATTAGATTGGATTTTTATATATTGTATACAAATTATATATATTGAGATTGATATTGTTAGAAAATGCTGTACATATATTTCTAATCTTGTTCAAGATATTGTACTTACATAGTTCATTTAACAATGTAATGCAATTTGCCAATCCTTGAATGCTATTATTACCAACTATTAGGATATAAAGAAATGAAAGTTAGTAGTTAGACATTACAATCGAACTTGTAGTCATATTAGGTATGTTTTCAAGGCTAAGCAGAGATATGTTTCAGATAGAAAGATCATCTTCAAGCCATTCAGAGATCTACAGAATATGGTATTTAAAATGTTTTAATAACTTAGAATTTTTTTCTTTTTTTTTTTATGACTATGAGACATGTCAGCTCCTGGCAGCACCAATCTACTTCAGAGAAGATATAGGCATTGAAGAAAACTGCATATGGAGTTAACTTTCACTGTGGCAAAAGTTAGCCACTGGGCAACAAAGTGCCCTTGTATCGACTGCTTATAGTATGCTATCCAAAATGGACAGACAGGACACAAAACAAAGGAGTACAGATCCTTGCCAAGACAAGTGTGGTTGTGGCTTTAGCAACAGGCATCCTCTGAGGCCAGGACAATATTGCACCACTGCTGAAGTGACCTTTGCAATCTGGAAAAGGTACAGTGCCCCTTTCTTCAAAGGCAACTGAACAGGCAATGGACCGATGGCTTCTGGTGTGCAGTGGAAAAGTAGCGGAAACAGTTATTTGTAGCTGGAGAGTTTCTCTCCAGGTCCCGCCAAACCCCCCGCAGTCCCGCAGCCCACTTATAAAATAAACACTCAGACACTTATATTACTTATAAACTGTATGGCCATGGCAGGCTTCTTGTTATCTAGTTCTTCTATCTTAAATTAACCCATTTCTATTAATCTATAAGTTGCGTGGCTTACCGGTATTTTAACATCTTATCATGGCAGTGGCTCGCAGCATCTCTCTGCCTCTCTCGCAGCATCAGTCTTGCCTTATTGGCTGCAGCTCTGTTCTTGTAAACAGTCTAGATTCTACTTCAGTGGTCACGTGTGTATCATTGGTCAAAAGGCTAGGGGCAGTAGCCTTAACCTCCCTGGCAGTTACTGGTAGAGAGAGCTTGGTGTTGTGGAGGCATCTGACTGGGCCCTTTTATCAGCTGCCTCCACTACTCTTCCGGAGGACCCAAGTTCAGTTCCCAGAACCTCCATCAGGCAACTCACGCCACCTGTAACTCTAGCTCCAGGGAATCCTGTAGGAATGATAAGCGGCCCTGGTTACTGGCGCTGGTTACCACGTGGAAAGGCCACAGCCACAACAAAAACCCAACATCAGTATCAGAGCTTTATTAGGAGGAAGGGGTGGGGCAGAAGAGCCAGGCCTGGGGGAGACACACATGCAGAACAGAGAGAGAGGGTGGGGTCTGTGTCCGGCTCTTTAAGGCGCAGGTGGGCTTGCGGAGCTACACCACATGTGCGCAGATTGCGTGACCACGCTGAATGTAAGTTATTACCAGTGAACACTGATGACATAAAACAAAAGACCCCTTGCCTAGCTCCTGAACATGAACCTGCATGTGCAGTCATGCAGCTGGAGCGCGGCAGAATCCCAACAAATCCCATGCCCTCCTTTGGCTCCTTTGGATACCACACACTCATGGCATACTCTCACACAGACACACAAGCACACACATAAATAAAAATAAATAAAATTAAATGAAACAAGGGCTGGCAAGATGGTTTAGGGGTGAAAAGTGCTTGCTTCCAAGTCAAACAACCTGAGTTCAATCCCACATGATAGAATCATACTTCTAGATTTCAACACATTCATTTTTACGCATACATACGTGCACACACACACACACATAAACAGAAAATACAAATTTGAATAATCAGACCAGGCATGTTGGGACATCCCAGCACTTAGAAGGCAGAGCCAGGAGGATTGCTGTGAGTTTGGGGCTAGCCTGGTCTGCATTGTGAGTTCCAGGCCAGGCAGAGCTACATAGTAGTGAGCGCTCCTCCTAATAAATATATAAACAAACAAACAAACAAATAATAAAACTTAAGTACTCAAAATTATTTTTAAAAAAGGAAGAAGAACTCAAAGATGGAAGTCTTTTTTTTTTTTTCAAAGATGGAAGTGTTAGGGAAGGAGAAAACCTAGCTCCACTGTGGTTCGGGAAAGGTGTATACTGTTTCCAGAGATCCAGAAATCTGTGGTCTCTAGTGCCAGCCTGGTCTACAGAGCAAGTTCCAGGACAGCCAGGACTACACAGAGAAACCCTGTTTTGAAAACAAACAAACAAAACAAACAAAAAAGTTCTGAAGGCTGAATCTGAGTGTGGAGGCTCATGCTTGTAATCCCAGCACTCAGGAAGCTGAGACAGGAGGATTGTCTTTAGTGAGAGACCAACCTGGACTAGAGAGAGATGTGAGCTCACAAGCACTGGACTGGCTTTGGGGTTAGTCACGCCCCCTTGGCTTCTTCTCCCCCTCCCCCATCCATGCTATGGCAAACAGTTTCCCTGCTGAGACCGTTATCACAGGGAGGTCAGGAAAACCGATCTGCTTCCTGCTGCTGGGTTCCAAAGCCCCTGAGTTACTACCCTACATCCTATCTAGAACCTTTGAAAGCTAGAAAGTAGTGAGTAGAGGCCCTCAGTCATGTTCCTCATGCTGTCAGACCTTACCTCTGCAGTCTGTGAAGTCCCCCTCTAAAGTCCATGAAAGGAAGGAAATTCCTTCAGGGTTAGCATTGCTGTTGGATCTATAGTCCAGTTCTCCTCTGTGGGTGGCCTGGGTAACTAAAGGGTATTTCACCTGAAATCCGGTCTCAGTGTTTCTCCATTGAACCTGAAAAGAATGTTCATTATTTAAAACAAGTGTGACTATCTCGGAACAGAAAAGCAAAAGTTCCAGGTCAGCCAAGACCACACAATCACAAGGAGTTCCTTTCTCAAGGAGGGAAAAAAAAAAAAAATCATGAATGACTACGTGAATGTGTTTTCAAAACCAGCTCACAGATCCTTCCCCACCTGCAAGCAGTTTCCACCTCTATCTGGTTTCTAAGAGAAGTGATGCTTGTCTAACTTTATCTGGGCTTCAGTTGGAAGTGACTGGATGAGATTGGGATGGGATGATGTGTCCTGCTTAGGTGGGCCTAGTGTTAATCCCAAAGATGGGATCATCATGGCCGAATTTAATTAAAGCAAGCAATTAATTAAAGCAACCTTCTTTTTTATTCGTGTACACCGGCTGCCTCCCCCTAAGGTGGGGTTCAAGAGGTCAGGACTGGATGTGAGGAAGACACGTTTTATAGCTCAGGGGTAGGGGGTTTCCAAATGGGGGGTTTAGCAAACAAAATAGGCAGGGTTACAGGAACAGGACCAACAAGTTTAGTTCTAATGACCTCTAGAAACAAAGACGTGGTTGCAATGTGGGCATAACAAGGTAGTCATAAAGGTAGGGTTGCGAGATGGTTATACACTTTTTGAAAGCAAGACATGGTTGCCGTTCCTGGGGTAAGGCAAGACAGAACCAATTGTAGTTAAGGTCACAGGTGGGGCATAGGCCAGTCCTTTAGAAACGGATTTAATTATAAATAAGAATGAGACTAGTTTGTCTTTCAAGTCTGCAATGGAGGCAGGCTGGTTCTGCTCCCGGCTTCCTGCAGCAGCCCTCCTGCCTTGGCTTCTCCAGCTTGCATGACAGACCTTGCTAGTTGGGCTGCTGCTGGCCATGCTAACTGCTGGTTCACCGCAGAGGAGTCTCCAGGCAGGAAAGGCAGATGGTTCTGCATGGCTTCTGGGTGGAAAGGAGCAACTGGAAGAGGAAGCTGCACCTCCTCAGATACAGCTCTCTCAGAGTACCTAGGGCCTCTCTGTCACTTACCAGGCACGAGAACAGACCACGTGACACAACAAAACCCATTTTAAGAGTTTTACTAAGGGGGGGGGATAGGAAAGATGGGCGAGTAAGCAGGCCTGCCAGAGAGAAATGTGCGGAAGGGGAGGGGGAACGGGTGGAGTCTGATTTTAAGGATCACCTCGCAAAGGCATACAGGGGCTTACATAGCCACGCCATGCATGCATATAGATTACGTGGCCATGCTGCACATGGATTACGTAGGATGTAAGACCCTGGCATGACTAAGCATCTTGCCTGAATGCTGACAGCACATGCCCGGCCATGGGACTCTGGAAGCAGCTAGGGTGTTGGGAATGATAACACTCTCTGTGTAGCCCTGGCTGTCCTGGAACTCTATATGTAGACCAGACTGGCCTTGAACTCATGGAGACCTGCCTGCTTCTGCTTCCTGAGTGCTGGGATCAAAGTCGTGTGCCACCACGTCCAGCTCCCTGTCTTTCTATCATGCCTCTATCACAGCACTTGAGAGGCCGAGGCAGAAGGATCGCAGATTCAAGACTGTCCTAGGTTACACCGTGGGACCCTGTCCCAAAACACCTGTTAGGGCTTCAGAGATGGCTCAGTGATTAAGAGCTCTCACCACCATAGCAAAGGTTCCCAGACCCTATACTGTGCCTCGCCTGGGCCTCCAGTTCCAGGGGATCCGAAGCTTTCTGCTGACCTCTGAGGGCACAGCATGCTCATATATACACGCAGACAAAACATTCATGTACATAAAATAAAAGCAAGTAAGTCTTAGAGGCAAAAGAAAAGGGATGGATACTGTCTGTAAAAGGAACTCCACAGGTAGTATAGGAAAAACAGAACTGCGCTTTTAGGGTTCTTTTTGTTTGTTTATTTATTTTTTTTAATTAGAACTGTGTGGTGATATTTTATTTGTGCTGAAATGTGATATTTTATTTGTATGTTAATAAATAAAGTTTGCCTGGAGATCAGAGGTCATAGCCAGCCATAAACAGAAGTCAGGCTGTGGTGACACATGCCCTTAATCCGATCGCATGACAGGCAGAGTTTCTGTGTGGTCAAGGACACAGCCAAGTGTGGTGACACACTCCTTTAATCCCTTTAATTACCAACCATAGAGACCTGGAGGTCTGTATAAACAGGCAGTGACGAGGAAGTGGGCTAAGAGCCAATGAGAAGGCAGAACAGGAAAGCAATAAAGGTGCAGGTTAGACAGGAAGAAGCTCTCTTGGGAAGCTACGGTGAGGTGGTGAGCTAAGGTTAGTTGGCGGCTATTGCTCTGATCTCTACCTCTGTATTTGGCTCTGTGTTTCTTATTTAATAAGACTGTTTAGATATTTGTCTACAGAACTGCTCTTAAAAGGAGGTGGGAGGCACAAGAAAGAGCAGCAAGCAGATAAATTAATAAATATGTAATAAGCTGGGTGTGGTGGTGTACACCTTTAAACCCAGCACTTGGGAGGCAGAGGTAGGCAGATCCTTGAGTTCAAAGTTAGCCTGGTCTACAGAGCAAGTTCCAGGACAGCCAGGGCTACACAGAGAAACCTTGTCTTGAAAGCCTAAATTAAATAAATAAATATGTAATAGAAGCCATCATCATCTCGTTAAAACAATGTTCAGTGTGTATGCCTGAGAGGAACTGGGAAATGGTTCAGGGGTAGAACATTTGCTTAGCACGCACAAGGAACTGGGAAGTGGTTGAGGGGTAGAGCATTTGCCTAGCACGCACAAGGTCCTGAGTCCTATCCCAGGCTCAGCACTGGGAAAGAAAGAGGAAGGCAGGGAGGAAGGAGAGAGAACACCCTGTGCTCATCCTTAGCACTACAAACATAAGTCAATCAGTCTATCAAGAAGAGAAGAGGAGCCAGGCGGTGGTGGTGCCTGCCTTTAATCCCAGCACTCGGGAGGCAGAGGCAGGAGGATCTTTGTGAGTTCGAGGCCAGCCTGGTCTACAGAGCGAGATCCAGGAAAGGCAAAAAGCTACACAGAGAAACCCTGTCTTGAAAAAAAAAAAAAAAAAGAGAGAAGAGAACAAAGGGGCTGGAGAGATGGCCCAGCAATTAAGAGCATGAACTGCTCTTGCATAGGACCTGAGTTCCATTCCTTGCATCCACACCAGGTAGCTCATAGCAGTCTGTAACTCCAGGTCCTGGGCATCAGACAGCTTCTCCTGGATTCCCCAGGCCTTCACTTACATGTGCATTGTTAATCCCAAAGATGTGAGGAGTAAGACCACGGACCAAAATTAATAGGTTTTCTGTATCCTGATCAAGCCAGATCAAGCTGAATTAAAAAAGTAAAAGACCAGGTCTATTTTGGGCAAAGCAACTCCCGGGTGAGTCCTTCAGCCCCCAGAGATCGAGGTGGGAGAAGAGGCAGGAGAAAACCACATAGCTGATCTTAGGCAGGGTACTGATGTACCCTGTAGGTGAGGTGTGATGACGTGTCCTCTGTAAACTGAATTTGTGCTTTTAGGTAGGGTCTTAGGCTGCTGGCAGCTTCAGGGGAGGTGCCCCCACAGTCGCCAAGAATTCAGAACTGGGCTTTTTGGTGACTCTTCTCCATTGGAGATTCTCTGAGAGGGCAGGGTTTGGAGAGAGAGTCATGGGATTTTCGAAGGAGCTAGCTGGAGGTTCCAGCTGCATATAAATCATCATGGCCAAATTAATTAAAGCAAGAAAGCTGTTTTATTCATGTACACAGGCAGCCTCCCCCTAAGGTGGGGTTTGAGAGGTCAGCATTGGAGGTGAAGAGGACAAGGTTGTATAGCTCAGGGGTAGGAGATTTCCAAATGAGGGATTTGAGGGACAAAATAGGTGGAGTTACAAGAGCAGAAAAACATAAGAAGTTAACTCACAGCTGGGCAGTGGTGCACGCCTTTAAGCCCAGCACTCAGGAGGCAGAGGCAGGTAGATCTGAGCATTTGAGATCAGCCTGGTCTACATGGTGAGTTCCAGAACAGCCAGGGATACACAGAGAAATCCTGTCTTGAAAAAAAGGAAAACAAAAAGAAGTTAGTCATAACAACCTCCTAAAACAAAGACATGGTTGCAAGGTGGCCATAACAAGATGGTCACAACAATGGGTCATCCTAACAAAGTAGTCATAGGTGGTCAAGACAACCTTCTACAACAAAGGAAGGGTCGCAAGATGGTTATTACACTTTCTGAAACAAAAACAGGGTTGCTGTGTCCTGGAATTAAGGTTACAGGTGGGGCATAGCCCAGTCCTTACAAAACAAGTTTAATCATAAAGAGGAATGAACCTATTTAGTCTTTACGTTAAGATGGCTTTTAAGCCCAAGATGGAGGCAGGCTGGTTCATCAGCACATGCATACACACACACACACACACACACACACACACACACACACACACACACTGTACACAGACATCCACTCAGGCAAAATACCCGTGAACATACAGTAAAATAACTTTAAAATGTCGAATTAAACTAAAAGAAGAGAACCAAGATTCTAGACAGAGAACATGAACACAGAGGTTGTGTCAGGGGCACGGTCTGAGTGACTGCTTCAGTCTATAGAGTGTTGGGAAGGGCTATGCTATGGTATTGAACTTCAGAGCTCAGTAAAATGTTCTAGATAACCACTAATAATAATTTATCCCAGCTAGTTCTGGAGGTGCACACCTTTAATACCAGCTCTTCAGAGGCAAGGCAGGTGGATCTCTGTGAGTTCCTGGTCAGCCAGGGCTATATAACTCAACAATAATAATAAATTATTATTATTATTACTAATCCCTCATCATCTATAGGAATTTTGTGGGGATCTTTTTAGGAGCCCTGCTGGTTTCAAATCTCATGGGTGCTCAAGTCTCTTACATAAAGTATGTCTGTAATCCCAGCACTTGAGAGGTCAAGACAGAAGGATCAGAAGTTCAAGGCCAGCCTTGGCTGTATGCAGGTTTATAATCAGCCTGGGCTATGAGACCCTCTCTTTTTCAAAACAGGAAAAAAAATGTAACCCAGACTAGCCTCAAACTCTTGATCCTCCTGCCTCAGCCTCCCCAGAGCTTGTACTACAGGCCTGCATCATCATGCCTGGCTACCCGCACACTTTCCATCATTTCTGGATCACTCATTAACTCCTGAAACAAGGCAAACAGATGTGACACTGTGTTGCTCAGGAGACATGTCCCAGGGGATGATGTGGCTTGTTCAGAACAAGAGAAAGCCTTTTCTTCAAACACTGCCATTCCCCTGTTGTCTGGGTGTTTACGTTCAGACCGTTCTGATTCTCGAGCTGACGACGTGGCTTTCAAAGATGTGTACCCACAGAGGGAAAATGGAATCAGCTCACTGCTCGCCCTCCTGCTTGTGTTAGGGCAGCTGCAGGGTGTGGCCCTGAAGATTCAGATTTCAATTTGTGAGCTTTCCCTTGGGACTTGAGAGCCTCCTTCCTGCCCTGCTATGAGTGAGTAGGGCAGGGGAGGAGGGATGTTGCAAGGTCTCCTTCCTCCTATTTGCAGGCCTAGTCTCTGTGTGGGTCCCATCACAGGGAGGGGGATGCGTCACCTGTTCCCTGACGTCTGTAGTAGGCACCCTCATAGTGCCATGCCTGACACGTTGAAGACATTCCTGGTGTGAAAAACAAATTGTCACAGTCCCTTTTCAGTTCGAGGTGCACTTGGGGTTCCTCAGACTTACACGTGAGCAGGCAGCATCAGGTCCCTCTCCTCTAGCTGGAAGCTGGGGCCTGTTTGTCTTAAAACCCCAAGACTTGAAAGTGACAGGTAATCTGTTATGTGGCCTGAAGCCATGACCAGAATCGTCTCAGAACGGTCCGTAGCTAAGGCCTCGTATCCTAAATAGTAGAATGGAGGATCTTTGAAGAGGGCTGTGCTAGACTGTGCATCCCTGAAGTCCTGCCCTATTGGAAAAGGAGGCTAGGGATTTCTCAGGGTTGGGGATTGAAAAGCCACTGCCTGGCACCGAATCAGCACGACAGCTGTTTTTACTGTCACCCCTTTCTGTAGAATGGCATATTAAACTCAGCTTTGTCTTCCCTAGACTCTTGACTTCATCATAATAGAGTGAGGATTTTATTTATTATTTTATTATTATTATTATTATTTGGTTTTTCAAGACAGGGTTTCTCTGTAGCTTTGGAGCCTGTCCTGGACTAGCTCTGTAGACCAGGCTGGCCTCGAACTCACAGAGAACCACCTGCCTCTGCCTCCGGAGTGCTGGGATTAAAGGCGTGTGCCACCACCGCCCGGCGAGGATTTTATTTATTTGTTTATTTCTTTATGTTTAAGACAAGGACTCACTATGGAGCCCTGGCTGTCCTGGAACTCACTCTGTAGACCAGGCTGGCCTCGAACTCACAGAGATCCGCCTGTCCCTGCCTCCCGAGTGCTGGGATTGAAGGTGTGCGCCATCATGCTCGGCTGGAGGATCTTATTTCCCACACTGACAGCAGAAGGGTTCCCCGGGCATTCCCCACACTTGTCATTTCTGATGGTCCCATGTGGGAGGTGGCAAGCACATGATGACAGCGACTCTCCTATCTACAATCTCCAATCAATCAATACTCCAGCTGTGTCTTCAGTGTCAACACTCCAGGGTCTCTTCAGCTGGATCTGCCGGTGTGGACAGCGAGTCTTGCTGGCTGACGCTGTAGGGATGAACCTGAGTCCAGGGAAAACCACTAAGATGTTCGGGTTCTTGAGTTCCATAACAAAGATTTGGACTGAGGCCGCATGGCTGATGATTGAAACAGACGGTTTCTTCGTGAAGGAGAAGGAACTCCTGAGAACAGGAGTGAGCTGGAGAGCTGGACCTGAGCCTGCACTTGCCACTTACATATTCATGAGGCACCTGCCTCTCTCTCATTTGGAGAGCAAGGGTCTGTTTCTCATGCATGCTGTTTTATGACATGTAGCTAGTGGTGTGTGTGTGTGTGTGTGTGTCTCTGTGTGTGTGTGTGTGTCTGTGTGTGTGTGTGTGTGTCTGTGTGGTCTGTCTGTCTGCTGTGTCCAGTCTTCCTTTATCATTGGCTTATTTTCTTTTAAAATCTTTTTATTTGGCCAGGCGTGGTGGCTCATGCCTTTAATCCCAGCACTCAGGAGGCAGGCGCAGGCCGATCTCTGTGAGTTCGAGACCAGCCTGGTTTACAGGGTGAGCTCCAGGACAGCCAGGGCTGTTATGCAGAGAAACCCTGTCTCAACAACCACACACACACACACACACACACAAAACACACTAACAACAACAACAACAAAATTATTTATTATTATTATTGTGGGGCAGGCAGTACATGTGGAGACCAGAGGATTTTTTTCGTTGTTGTTTTGTTTTGTTTTTTGAGACAGGGTTTCTCCTTGACCTAAAGCAAGTTCCCGGAAAGTGACCTGGCCAGATGTTTTCTAAGGAGGCCTACAAAGGAATCAAAGTGTATCCCTGGATGGGCAGGGGTGGAGGTACGCTTCCAGGTACTGAAAGGGACCCATGGGAAAGGGATTGGTCAGGGGCAGCCAGGACCATTCAATGGCCGTGCTAGTCAGGTTCACTTACCTCTAGGAGGCAGGGAATTTGGGATATCTGCACACTCAGTGTCTCAGCAGCTCACTCTCTGTGGGACTAGAGACCATCCAGACCTCAGCGTTTGTTTGTTTGTTTTTGTTTTTATCTGCTGACTAGGAAGAATGGACAGCCTCCCCTCACATTTGGGGTAGCATGCTGTTAGCAGGAGCCTGGGCAGAGCCCCTTCAGTCATAAGCTGTCTTCTGGGAGCCAGTGAACTCTCTAATGGACATGGGCCAGGCTGTCCGTGTCTGCTCAGCTTCAGCCCTAACTGGATTATCTGGGCATCTGGCTCCAGTTCTGGCAGGTTCCCTCACTGCTCCCCTGCTCTCCAAATGGGCAAGGCCAGCTGATGGATGCTGATTATGTCCTCATGACGCATGGCTGGGTTTTCCTGCTTTGACACAGAATTTTTCTAAGGGAACCAGCCCTTGTACCGCCAATGTGTCTTTCTGCTCTCTACCACCCCCGCCCCAGACCTGCAGAGGGCTGCAACTTCACTGCCTGGGAAGATGGAATGGCTCTCCTCTCCTTAAGTAGGTTATGTCTTCCCTTTGAGGCTCTGGGCTTTTGTCCTCTGCCCCAGGGCAGGGAGAAACAAAGGGTGAAAGTCACCAGCTTACTTTCTGAACCGGGTTGCTCAAGAGAATTGCAGAGCACACCAGAAGGCAGAGTTGCCGCCGCCGCCGCCGCCGCCGCCGCCGCCACCACCACCACCCTCGTCACATCCTCACTATCAGCCCGTCATCACTATCCTCACCATCATCACCATTATCCTCGTTACCACTACTACCACCATTATCACCAATATCATCAGCACCGCTACCGCCACCATCATAATCCCTATCATCACCTGCCCTTGCCCATCCTGCCTCAGCCTCCCAGGTGCTGGGATTACAGTTGTGGGAGGTCTCACCTGGCTTTATTGATATTGCTTAGAGCCAGTGGGTCTGTGACGTGCAGTCCTATGTGACGTGCTGTCATTGCACTGGGACAGGCTGGAGAGGGTCCTTCTGGGGATACAGGCCATGTCTAGGCTCAGAAGCCTGTGATATTTTCTCAGCAGATGTTGTGTGGCATGACCCTCAGTGTCACATCGATAGTACATGGTACCTGTGTCCCTGTGTCTGAGGATGTCTCTGGCAAACCGAAGCGTCCATGTCTATGGTGTGGCATTGGCATTTGGCTTTGCTTCAAAAGGTTTTGGTGAATTCTGTCATGGCAGTCATTTTGTTTTGTTTTGTTTTGCAGACAGGGTCTTTCTTTGTAGCCCTAGCTGTCCTAGAATTCTCTATATAGGCTGGCCTTGAACTCACAGAGATCCCCAGCCTCTGCCTCCCGAGTGCTGGGATTAAAGATGTGTACCACTTAATCCCAGCACTCGGGAGGCAGAGCCAGGCGGAACTCTGTGAGTTCAAGGCCAGCCTGGTCTACAGAGCAAGATCCAGGACAGGCACCAAAACTACACAGAGAAACCCTGTCTCAAAAAACCAAAACCAACCAACCAAACAAACAAAGATGTGCACCACTACTTCTGGCTCATAAATTTGATCATATTCATCCACTGTTTCTCCTCTTCTTCCTCCTCCCATTCCCACAGATGCCTACAAGTGTAGACCCGACCCTGCCAGTGAGGCTACATGTCCAAAAATAGAGGACATATCAAAAGATCTGAATGGGGTAACCAAGGTACTCCAAGTGTTTGGGCTCAAGAGTAGTGCAAACAAAGCAGTTCTCATTTTTATTATTAAAACACGAGGTGACGTTTGCAGTTAGCTTAAGCAAATACAAGCACAGCGAGGTGATACACCTGGTGTTATGTCTTATCATCTTTGATCATGTGAAAAGAGCCATGAATATTCCTCCCAGGCCTTTGTCTTTCCCACAGAGATAATGTAGACAAGCCAGGGAATTCCTTTTATGTCTTTGTTTTCATGTACGTTTAATTTATTTTATTTGGTTTTTCGAGACAGGGTTTCTCCGTGTAGCCCTGGCTGTCCTGGAACTCGCTCTGTAGACCAGGCTGGTCTCGAACTCAGAGGTCCACCTGCTTCTGCCTCCCGAGTGCAAGTTCACAGCTTTCTTACACAGGCTCCCACATACAAGTATCTTACTTTGATTATAATTATCTGGTGTCAGCTGGGCCTGGTGACACAGGTCTGTCACCCAGCTGGGAGCAGAGGCAGGAGGATTACAGTTTCGAGACCTGGGCCACAGGTTTGAGTGTAAGTTCAAGGCTAACCTGAGTAACCTAGAGGCTCTGCACCGAAAATTGCAAAGGGGTCCAGGGATGTGGCTCAGTGCTGAGGTTCTTGACTATCATTTGTGAGGCCCCGGGTTCAGTCCCCAGTGCCATGGACAGAGAAAGTGTGGGGGAGGGAGACCCCCCAGCATGTGGACTGTGTCCATAGGTGGCCTTCACATGAACTGTGAATTTGGATATAAAATGAGGTCATCTAAATAAAACCCTGCCTGTGGTTTGAATAATGTTTATCGACTCTAAAATTTCCTGTTTGAAAACTAACCCTACCATCAGCCAGGCAAGGCATTCACACTCCTGCCCCTTGCCCTGTGGTTCCATTTGGACCCTAGGCAGGTTGGATACTGCCACTCACCATGGTCGTGAGTCGTGTGTGTGTGTGTGTGTGTGTGTGTGTGTGTGTGTGTGTGTGACACACGTTTATCTTCTCTTCTCAGTTCATCTCTTCCAAAACACCCTCAGAGGCTCACCTGGAAATAGTGTTTTACCAGCTACTTGGCAACTCTTCTTTTAATTTTAATATTTATTTATTTTTATGTATTTGTTTATTTTTTTGCGATAAGGTCTCTCTGCATAGCCCTGGCTGTCCTGGAACTCAGAGAGATCCACCTGCCTCTGCCTCCCAAGTGCTGGGATTAAAGGCATGTGTCACCACACTGAGCATCTGGGCAGCTCTTAAGAAAATGAGCCACTGGGTCTAGAGGGTAGTTAAGAGCAGAGGACCTTAGTTTGGTTCCCAGCATCCGCTGAATGGCCCACAACCATCCATTAACTCTAATTCCAAGGGATCCAATGCCATTCTGACCTCTGTGGGCACACATGGTGCACATATATACATGTAAATAAAACACTTATAAAATAAACAAGTCTAACACACACACACACACACACACACACACACACACACACACACGGCAGAAACTAAGGTGCCACACAGTATGAAAGCCATGGGCTGTTTCACCACACTGAAAGGATATGTCCTTCACCACAATGTAGCCAAGGCTGCTGCCTTTACGCTTTTTAAACCCCCCAAGTCTAGGTGAGGGCTGTGTTACTGCCCGGGGGTCTCTGTGAAGGACAGAAAGAGAGAGGACCCCTTGCCACACGTGGCCTCCTGTCACATGGAAGCTGGGCATATAGTAGTTGTTCCTCCAAGCTAAGGTGAAAAAAGAAAGTAGTGTCTTCCCGAGCTGGAGAGCATCTGCTGTTCTTGCAGATGGCCTGAGTTTGGATCCCAGCACGCATATGTTGGGTGTTTCACCACTGACTGTAACTCCAACCCCAGGGAATCCAATGCCCTCCTCTAACCTCAGCAGGTATTTGGACATTCACACAGACACATTAAAAATAATACATTTTTTAAGTGTGTTTTTCTCTGCCTCCATAAAACACAACCAGACAGTTGACAAACACAGCCAGAACCTGCACACATGCACTCCCCTGTCTCCTGAGGGTGTGTTCTCTGGGACAAACAGACGTCATCCGACTTCTAAACTGCAAGAGTGAAAGGCTTGTGTGTGGATCCTTGGGAGTTGGGTTCAGACAGCTCTGAGCCGGTGTCCAAAGAAGGCAGCGAGTGCAGCTGAGACAGCCGGGCTGTGCCCAGCAATAACAGTCATTCCTATGGAACTCTGACAACTCTGAAAAGGAACAGGGCCCTGTGACAGGGCCACGTGACAGGGCCACGTGGTGACTGAAAGCGTCAGCGTGAGCGAAACTCGTCAGGAGTTCTAGAGCTCCGGAGGTGGGGGCAGCAAGATCAGGAGTTCACAGCCATGTTTACCTACACTGACTTTGAGCCATCCTGGGCTACATGAGACTCTGAATCAACAAACAAAGTAACAATAAAAGAAAAAACAAATCAAAGGGTGGGATGCCAGCTCAGTCACAAAGAACTTGTTACACAAGCATTAAGATCTGAGTTCGGTGGCCCACACCTTTAATCTCAGAACTGGAGAGGCAGAGGCAGGCAGATCTCTGTGAGTTTGAGGCCAGCCTGGGCTACAGAGTGAGTTCCAGGACAGCCAGGGCTACATAGTGAGACCCTGCTCAACAAAACAAAATAAAAAAATACCTCAGTTCAGGGGTTGGAGAGATGGCTTAGTGAGTGGGTTAAAAGCACTAGCTGCTCTTGCAGAGGACCTGGGTTCAGTTCCCAGCACCTACATGGTTGTATCAGTTAATGGGATCCAATTCCCTCTTCTGGTGTCTGTGGACACTAAGCATGCACGTAGTGCCCAGGCATACACGCAGGCAAAACACTCATATACATAAATAAAATATAAAACATAAAGACCTGAGTTGGTGTCCCCAGAACTCAGGTAGAAAGCTGGGTGTGGCAACACTCCCTTGTAGTCCCAGGAGGTGAGGACAGGAGGATTGCTGGCTAGGCAGTCTAGGGGAATACAAAAGCTTCAGCTTTAGTGGGAGACCTAGTCTGGAAGTTTCCCACTGAAGGACTACATTTCCCAGCTTCCCTTGCAGACTATGGAAGTTATTTCCCCTCCTATTAGGGACCCGCATCCCATTTTCTTCTACAGGCACTTTGGCCAATGGGTGATAAAAATGCTCCACCTGCCGTGAATAAACACGATCCTGCCTAAGGTCAGATCAAGCCTCTTTCTGGCTTCAGTATCTCTACGGCTGCATTTTAGTAATCTAACACTGTCAAAAACTCAAGTGGAATGCAATCAGGGACGACACCTGCTCCGGCACACGCATTTCCACACACATAAAAGTAATAAACAAAATCCTGGAAACTGCTCTAAAGGCAATAATGAAACTGTGAGTCCAATGTGAGTGACACTGGCTCAGGAACGCAGCCAGCCTACTCTGGATGCCCTGTCCTACCATGGAAGAGGGTACATGAGCACGGATAGTCACAGAACAGTGGACTGGCAGTACATTTACCAGTTATGTGGGTGGGAGCTATCAGGTAGGCAGCTCAGAGCCAAGTGGGACGTTTCTGGAGGTTCAGGATGTGGCAGTGGATGTCCTTAGAGCAAAGGCTGGTGGACGCTGAAGGTCAGCTACACTGAGGGACACATTCTGTGATGCATATCTGCTAGTCAGGAGACAGATACGTCAGGCACAAAGTTTAGCTAGATGACTACAGATAACTGACTCGGGACTGTGAGAGATCCTTCCCCACAGCCAAGGCCAGGCAGATACAGCTACTCACAGAAACTCTGACAGGAGCGTGTCCTTGGTAAAGATGCCCCAGAGCCAGAGCCCCACAATCTTTGAATCCACACCTGGAGAGCAGCAGTGTGGGGAACAGTGGGGAACTTTTCCCTCACGGACTCCTTACTCCGTTGACAGGCTCCCCGCCCCCCATTACAGGGTTTTTCTGTGTAGCCCTGGCTGTCCTGTATATCAGGCTGGCCTCAAACGCAGAGATCCGCCTGTGCCTGCCTCCCTGAGTACTGGGATTAAAGGTGTGTACCACCACTGCCTGGCATCTTATTATTTCTATCTTGGCAGTGCTGGGATTAAATCCAGAGCCTTACTTACACATGCCAGGCCAATGCTCTACCACTCTTTAAAAAGTTAATAATTAATTTAATTTTATGTGCATTGGTGTGAGGGTATCAGATCTCCTGGAAATGGAGTTACAAACAGTTGTGAGCTGCCATGTGGGTGCTGGGGATTGAACCTGGGCCCTCTGGAAGAGCAGCCAATGCTCTTAACTGCTGAGCCATCTCTGCAGCCACCACCACTACCCACCCCCTGAAATTTTTTTTATATTGAGACAGGGTTTTACTAAACTACCCGGGCTGGCCCTTCACTCAGTCTGTAGCCCGGGAAAACATTGGACTTTTGATTCTCCTGCCTCAGCTTCCCCGGTTGCTGGGAAGGCCTGGCTATCAGGCCCAGCTCAGCTTAGACTTTTGATGAAGGGATTTTGCTGACGGCACACTGTATGTTCTGAACATAAAAATCTGATATTAACTCTGGGCCAATTTTGTCCAGCCCGTTGTGACACCCAAGCCTGAGCTCTCAAGTAAATGGAGGTTTTCTCACAGCTGTGGAGGTCAAAAGTCCAAGTTGAAAAGATCAACAGGGTGGTGTCTTCTTGGCTTGTAGACACTGGCTTCTCATGTGTCTTCATGTTGTCCATCCCGTGTGCCCCTAGGTCATAATCTTCTTTTCTGAGATTGTCTCTTGTCATGTAGTCCTGTGCTGTGCAGGGCTATCCTCTGCATCATCAGATCAGCTGTGCCTCCTTGCTTGAACATCACAGCTGGGGGTTGCAGAATAGTTGTTTATAAAGATATGTCTCTGCCTATGGCACCTTCTGGTTGGTTTAATAAAGAGTTAAATGGCCAATAGATGGAGAGAGATAGGCATACTGTGATAAGACACCATGACCAAGGCATCTTCTAGAAGGAAGAGTTTATGTGGGTTTATGGTCCTATAGAGATTAGTGCATCCTGGTGGGGAGGCGTGGCAGCAGGCATTGAAACATGGAGGTGGGAGCAGGAAGCCGGGGCTCACGTCTCCAAATGCAAGAAGCAGAGAGAACAGGAGGAAAGGCCTGGTAGTTTGAATGTAATTGGCGCCCATAAGCTCACAGGGAGTGGCATAGGAGGTGTGGCTTTGTTGGAGTAGGTGTGGCCTTGTTGGAGGAAGTGTGTCACTGTAGAGGCAGGCTTTGAGGTCTCATATATGCTCAAGCCATGCCCAGTGTCTCAGTTCACTTCCTGTTGCCTTCAGATCATGATGTAGAACTCTCAGCTCCTTCTCCAGCACCATGTCAGCCTGTGTGCCGCCATGTCCTGCTATGATGACAATGGACTGAACTTCTGAACTGTAACCCACCTCAATTAAATGTTTTTCTTCATAAGAGTTGCCGTGGTCATGGTGTCTCTTCAAAGCAATGGAAACCCTGACTAAGACAAAGGGCGAAGTCCACCCCTACTGTACTTCCTCCAGCGAGGGCTTGCCTCCTCATGACCTCCCTCAAAGCACAGCCGACAGGGGACCATGTGTTCAAATGCCTGAGCCCAGGGGGTGTGTTTACCGTTCAAACCACCAGAGTGGGGGGGGGGGGAACACGGACACCAGGGGAGCAGAGACTCTATCTACATGGCCATGGGAAGGCCATCATCCATGCTGGCTGCAGACCTTCCAGGGTGGCTACCCTCAGGTCCTGTCTGCTCCTGTGCGGGACCCCTCACCTATTGCTCTGTAAGTAATCCTAGTAAACTCACAGGCCTCAGAGTGAACTTTTGTGGAATCTCACTCTGGTTTGTTTCTGGGACCTTAGGAGGAGGGATAGCCATTGGTTGGTTACATCTCCTCCAGGGAAGGAATTTTAGCAATACCAGTCTGGCCTTGAATTCTTGATCTTCTTGCCTCAGCCTTCCAAGTAGTGGAGCTCACAGGCTAATCCCTTATTGTAAGGACACCATTCACACCAGGCTGGGCTCAGCCACAGGACCTGATTTCCTTCAGCTGCTTCCTTATCCTGACCCAAATACAGTTGTATGCCTGAGGTACCTGGAGTCGGGACTTCGGGAAGAACATAGTTCAGGCTATAGGAAGCAGACTTTTCTGCTTCTGTCGTGTGGCAAGACCTTCCCTGCCACAGTGTGGCTGCCACACTTCCGTTCTGGAGAGAGGGGGCAGGGAATGGTGGTATCTTTACAGTTTATCAGTGTTTTGTACCCGAAAGAATTATTGTTATTGTTATTTGCTTGGTTGTTTTGGAGGGAAGGGGGAACTTGTATAGATTTTCTTGGTACCTCAGTCTGTTTCTGTTACTGTAATTTAGTATTGAAGATGGGGTGATTTATAAAAAGAAATGTACTTGGCTCACGGTTCTGGAGGCTGGAAGTCCAGGACCATGGTGCTGGCACTCGTATGATCCCTTGTCAGGGGCCCCTCCATAGATTGGACATGGGGGGACATCATGTGGCAGGGCAGTGTGTCCAAGAAAGCTCATCTGTACTAGGAAGTCACTGCCTCGATAACCAAGTCCACTGCTCTGTGAGAAGAGTTATTGTCATCATATAACATTGAAAAAAATATCAAATAATAGCAATCATCAGCCACCTATCTCCAGACCCCAGGACAGAGGAACCTGGAGTTATGGGAAATGTGTACGATACATTAGATCCCAGAGAAGAGAGTTCCTCACCACACCCACTCCTACAGACCACACGGAGCCAGGGTCACACTGCACTGGGAGCCAGGCCTGGGTTGACCCTGCAAGGTCAGTGTGGACCTCACGTCACACCCACTTGGCTCCTCACTGGGTTGACAGGCCTGAACTCCTAGTTTGCCTTGAATTTGCATTGTCCTGCCTGGTATTTGTGTTCAGGGCATCGCTGTGAGCTGTGGAATTCACGTGACGCATCGGCAGCCGCATGGGTCGCTCGGAGGCAGCTATGCTCAAGCCAGGCTTGGGGACATCATACAATACCAAAATAACAAGGAGCACGCAAATGCGACATGGGAACACGGACCATATGGAAATGCGTCCGCTGAGACAGTCGTTCCTTCTGGACTTCGGAAGTCACACAGGTCAGAAAGAGACTGGCGTCGGGGCAGGAGACGAGGCTCAGTTGGTAGAATGTTTGTTTAGTATGCAGGAGGCCTTGGGTCTGATCTCTAGCATGGCTTAAACCAGGTGTGGTGGCACATCCTGGCAACAGAAGTCGGAAGAGGTAGAGGCAGGAGGAGCAGGAGTTCAAAGTCATCCTCAGCTGCAGGTGGAGCTTGAAGGCAGCCTGGGATACACAACACCGTGATTCCAAACAGAAGTGGAGAGAGACAGGCGTGGACCACTACCTGTAACCCCAGCTGCCCAGGAAGCTGAGGCAGGAGGATCTCAAATTCAAAGCCAGAATGAGCAATATTGCCTAACCCCAACTAAAAATGTATGTGACTCGTTGCTGTCTAGTTTATACTGAGGTTGTTGTTTCGTGAAAGGATCTCACTATGTAGCCCTGGCTAGCCTGAATTTCACTCTTTAGACCAGGTTGGCCTCAAACTCACAGAGCTCCATTTGCCTCTGCCTCCTGAGTGCTGGGATTTAAGGCATATACTCCACACTCAGCTACATTGAATGTTTATGGAAATTTAGGTAACAAATGTGTTTTATTTTTAATTTCTCTAGATTTATTTATTTTTATTTTGTGTATTTCTGAGTACCTCAGGTATGTGCCTGGTTCTCTCGAAGGCCAGGTAAAGCCGTCAGGTCCTCAGGAACTTGAATTACAGAGAGTTGTGAGGCATCCTGTAGGTGGTAAAGGTTCTGGGAACAAAACCAGGCTGTGTGGTATGGCGTACTGCTTAGTTTTCTGTCAGCTTGACGTAAGCTGGAGACACCTTTAATTGATAAAATGCTTCCATGAGATTGGCCTGTAGGGAAGTCTGTAGGAGTATTTTTGTTTTGTTTTGTTTTTGTTTTTGTTTTGAGACAGGGTTTCTCTGTGTAACAGTCCTGGCTGTCCTGGAACTGGCTCTCCCTTTGTAGATCAGGCTGGCCTCGAACTCACTGAGAGTCACCTGCCTCTGCCTCCCAAGTGCTGGGATTAAAGGCATGTGCCACCACAGGCCCAGCAGGAGTATTTATTTATTTATTTATTTATTTATTTATTTATTTATTTATTTATTTATTTATTTATGATGAATGATTGATGTGTCTCCCTAAGACACAAATGCCAGGCAGTACCCATGTTCCCTCCTCCTCAACAGAAAACACTTGATTTCTGCAACAGGTACCTGGGACTCAAGCCCCTGGACACCCAATCCTGGTGTAAGTCGGGGTGCCAGGTACAGTTGCATCGCGGTGTCTTTGGTGACCTTTTCATCTGCAGTCCAGCTGTGGCCACCAGAGTGAAGGTCATAGGTGGCCTGGTTGGGGGAGGTTGTAGCTGGAGGTACCACCCTGACACTAGGTCTGAAAGAACCTTCAAGGACTGGGACCTTCGTTTCCACGGGGTTAACACAGTCAGGTCAGCCCTGCCCACTGTCTTTAGTCCCATGTATGGCTGCTGAATTCTGTCTCTGGTTCCCGAGAAGCCAAGGCTGGCTTCTCCTCCAAGGCTCTTGTTTCCCCATGGGGTGAAACTGTCTAGGGTGACTCTGCCCTTCACCAGGAGTGGCGTAGGCACGTGTGTGCTTTTCTTAGCTTCTGGGGCCCATCTGTTCCTGTATTTGTCTCCCAAAGCCAGGGCCTGTGGAGACTCGGCTAATCTATCTATATCGATCTACCTATCATCAGTCATCTATTTATCTATTCTATTATCTAGCATCTATTTATCTATATTTATCTATCATCTATTTATATCTATCATCTATTTATCTTTATTTATCTATCATCCATCTCTCTATCTCTCTATCTTTCTATCTCTCTATCTCTATCTATCTTTCTATCTCTATCTATCTATCTATCTCTCTATCTATCTATCTATCTATCTATCTATCTATCTATCTATCTATCT
>CABHPQ010001308.1:30682-50445 GCA_902168405.1 Peromyscus aztecus
GTGTGTGTGTGTGTGTGTGTGTGTGTGTGTGTGTGTGTGTGTGGTGTATGAAGGTGTGGGGGGGGGGTGTGCCTGTGCATTTGGGTGTGGAGGCCAAGAAGGTGACATCAGGTATCTTTCTCTATTGCTGTCCACCTTTTTTTTTTTTTTTTTTTAATTTTTCAAGACAGGGTTTCTCTGTGTAGTTTTGGTACTTGTTCTGGATCTCACTCTGTAGCCCAGGCTGGCCTCGAACTCACAGAGATCCGCCTGGCTCTGCCTCCCAAGTGCTGGGATTAAAGGCGTACACCACCGCCTCCCGGCTCCCACCTTATTTTTTAAGGCTTTATTTATCTACTTACTTGTGTGTATGTATGGGCATGTGCACACCTTGGTGCACCCGTTGCGATCAGTCAGAGGACAGCTTGCAGGGGCCAGTTCTCCCCTTGTACCATCTGGGTCCCAGGGACTGAAATTCTCGGGTTTGGTGGAAAAAGCCTTTACTCATTGAGCAATCTTCCTGGGCCTCTGTTTATTTAAATTTATTTCTGTGTATGGGTGTTTTGCTTGCATGTGTGCCCACACACCATGTGTGTGCCTGGTGCCCTTGGAGGCCGGAAGAAGGTGTGAGATTCCCGGAACTGGAGGTGGAGACCATTGTGAGCCTCCGTGTGTGTGCTGGAACTCAAACCCTGGTCCTCTGCAAGAGTAGATGCTCTTATCCGCTGAGCCACCTCTCCAGCCACCACCTTATTATTTGAGGCTGCCTCTCGTTGAACCTGGAGCTCAGTGATTGGTCTAGACTGGCAGCTAGTGAGCCCCCGGGATCCAGCTCTATGCCCTCGGAGCTGGGGTTGCAGATGCCACGGCGCTCCCGTCCTCCCCTGCACTTGTCTGCGCTGGGCTGGGAGCTGATATCAGGTTGTCACGTCTCTCAGTCGCCTGTTCCAGTAGAACTTCACGTCTGCAGAGGGGCAAGGCAGGCAGCGTGTTCTTCCTCCTTAGAAGCTCCAAGTGGCAAATTGTGGCCATTGAGAGGCAAAGGTGAAGGCAGGACATCTCATACAGACTCTTTTCTCCCTTCTTCCTGCCCACACTTGCAAACTCCATGGCTGAAATTAGGGAAGCCATTTTGAGAGCATGTGAATCAAAGTCACACCATACTATTGGCTGAGATGGCGAGCCTGATTAGGGGCCTGATCAGGGATCTGATCTCTGATACCATTGTGGTATTGAGATGTTTGATATGAAATGGAACCCCAAGCATATCTGTATCTTGATGGCTGCTTCCTGCTGTTACAGCAATTGGACACAAAATTACTTTTTTTTTTTTTTTTTGAGACAGGGTCTCTTGTAGCCCATGCCCTCAAATAGACTATGTAATGGAGGGTGACCCTGATCTTCTGATCCTCCTGCCTCTATCTCCTGAGTGTTTGGATCATAGTATCTCAGGTGTGCACCACTGTTGCTAGAGTTTTCCTGCCTGGCCCACAGTCAGGACAAATCTCTCTCACCTGCCAGTCCCACAGCCGCTCAGACCCAACCAAGTAAACACAGAGACTTATATTGCTTACAAACTGTATGGCCGTGGCAGGCTTCTTGCTAACTGTCCTTATATCTTAAATTAATCCATTTCTATAAATCTATACCTTGCCACATGGCTCGTGGCTTACCGGCATCTTTACATGCTGCTTGTCCTGGTGGTGGCTGGCAGTGACTCCCTCCGCCTTCCTGTTCTTTTAATTCTCTCTGTTAGTCCCACCTATACTTCCTGCCTAGCCACTGGCCAATCAGTGTTTTATTAGCAACACATTTGCCATACAGAACATTCCCACAGCACACCACCAATGCCCAGTTTATGCTGTGCTGGGGATCAACCCCAGAGTGGCATGTGGGGGAGGAAGCAGCATGGATATGGCGAGCTGAGGGCCCATTTGGAGGGTAGTGTCTCTAACAGGAGCATTCCAGTTTGGTGTCAACAGCTGGGTACCCAAACAGGTAGGGACTCTGCAGATGTGGCTAAGTCTACAGAGGTGCAGGAAATGCCTGTCAGCTTCCAGTGGTGCAGATGAAGGCTGCTGGAGACAGAAAGAACTGGAGTCCTGTGGGTGCAGGGGTTCCTCAGCTGAGGTCTGTGTTCAGTGGTTAAGGATGTGGCTTAGCTGGGGGAAGGGAGTCATATTGGGTACAGGGCCAGGAAAGGCTCCAGAGCCCAGGCTCAGCCCCAGGCCTCAGTTCAGCTAGGCCAGACCCATCCTTTCTGGACAGTGTCCCTAAGTCACCCCAGCTGCCTCAGTAGGACCAGCACAGACGCCGAGCACAGGGCACCAGAGAAGAGCCATTTGGATGTCCTCCACTGTCTGCGCTGGGCCTGCAGCGGGTGTTACAGCCACTGAGTTCCTGCAGCGAGCGGAAACGAAGGACGGGGCAAAACACACGCACCTCATACGAATGGGACAAACCGGGGCGGAAGGGCACACAGCCTGTGTCTCTCTCACTGGACACAGTGCGAACACAGGCCTCAGGGTCCTGCCTGTCCTCACTGAAGGCTGTCACCTCTGCTCCCCCGAGCCAGTGGTCAGGAGTGGGGGGTGGGGGGACAGGGAAAGGGTACGAGCACAGGTGAATGTGTGGGGTGAGGAAAGGTTGATGAAGTGACTGACGCCGTGGGTGGCCGTGCCCAGCCTGGAGCTGCCGCCTCCCTCAGCCTCAGGGGCACTTCCAGGGCTCCTCCCAACACAGCAGCTACTCAGGACCTACAGTGTGCTGGCAAAATGCTACCTGCTCAACAAGACATACCAACAACCCTGTCCCCGGGACGCTTATGCTTTAAGTCACAGACAGGCTGTGCTTGACTCTAGGAGGCCCGTGTGGCCACAGTGGAGTTGGCTGGGGAGTAGAAGGGTCAAGAGGCCTCAGAGCAGGGCCTGGAAGGTTCTGGCCACAGTGAGGGTTGATGGGGACATGGTGGCCCGGGAGCCACAGGAAGCTCTGAAGGACCACAGGAGACTTTCTAACAGAGATGGTGAGAAGGGACACATCTGAGTGCAGGTCGGCAGCCTGAGTATCTAGAAAAGTAGGTGTGCAGGGTACCCCACCAGCTTCCAGAGGACAGGTGCTTCTATGGCCCAAGGGAGGGGCCTCGGATTCCCTAGAACTGGAGGTCTAGTCCCCTAGGGTTGCATCATGATTTCCCTCCTTCTGGGCCCTTTGTATCTCAGTGGAGTCCAAGTTCACAGTGAGATCTCTTCCTGGCTGGCACTGACCTTTTTGTGTTGTTTTGAGATAGGGTCTTGCTATGTGGTCCTGGCGTTCCTGGAACTCATGTAGACCAGGATGGCCTCGAACTCACAGAGACCCACCTGCTTTTGCCTCTGCCCTGTTGGAATTAAAGGCTTGTGCCACCACACCAAGCATATCCACCTTTATTTGTATCCATTTATACTCACACTCTCAGCAGAGTCCTGTGGGTTTATTCTTATTAGTGTGTGTGTGTGTGTGTATCACATGCATGAGGGTGCCTGAGGTGGCCAGAAGGGGGCATTAGATGCTTTGGAGCTGGAGTTGCAGGTGGTTGGGAGCCATCATGTAGGTGCTGGGAACAGAACTCAGGTCCTCTCCAAGAGCAGCAAGGGCTCTCACTGGCTGAATTGTCTCTCAGTCCTCCAGGGTTTACCTTAAAATGCTGCATTTTAACCCTGAATTTGTCTGGAGAAGGTGTTGCTCAGCAAAGGCCCTCTCCCCGGGACTTTATCTACCAGCTCCCTCTGCACAAAGGCTCTAAGAGGAGTCCCCAGACTTTCCTGGCTTCACACTCAGAAACACCTCCCACACCCCCAGGCCCTACCTGTGTGCTCCGGCAGCTCCTGCCATGGGTTTCTTCTGTCTTTTCTAGGCCTTGTGTATCCCAGGCAAGTGCTCTGCTGCTGGGCTACGTTCCCGTTCTATTTTATTTTAACACCTTGGGGTGTTTTGCCTGTGTGTATGTCTGTGTACCATGTGCACGCGATGCCCAAAGAAGAAAGAAGAGGGTGTTGGATCCCTTGGAACTGCAGCTACCAGGTGGGTACTAGGAACTGAACCCAAGTCTTCTGAGTGCTCTTAACCCTTGAGCTGCCTCTCCAGCTTCCCTGCCCCCTTTAAAAAGAAAAGACCCAAAATGTGTTTCACTCAGCCAACATGAACAGCTAGCTTTTGGTACTGGTGATGAGATCTAAGGGGGCATACTGCACAGCCACACCCTCTCGCCTCCTCTCCCTCTTCCCCTTCCCACAGCAGAGACCTCACACAGGGACTCTGGACAGGCAGTGCTGGCCACCAGCCGAGTGGACTGGTCTTGCACACATAGTACTCAGCCCTGTGTCCTCACTGAAATATCTGGGAACACTGACTAGAAGGTTCCAGAAGACACCAAGCAAGGCTGCTGCCCAGTAAGGAGGCCCTGTGGTCAGGCAGCAGATGAAAAGATCAAGTTGGGACACGGGCCCAGTTGCCTGGGGATAAAATGGGCATAGAGCTCATGTGGCACATGGGGATGAGCACAGGGCTCACTGTGGGCTGGGGTGGGGACGGAGCTGTCCCCACGACTGAACTCCTTGTGGGCTGTTAGTCTGATGTTCCACATTAATGTTCAGAAGGTGAAGAGCTGCGATATTCCTCATGGCCGGCTGGTCCTTGGGGCATCCCTGTCAAATGATGGGCTGAGTTCTCAGGACTCTGTGGATTCAAGGCCCTGGTTCCCACCCCAAGACCGAAACAATCAATAGAAAAGGGGGTAACACACCAGCAGCACCCCTCCCTGCACGTCAGTAATCAAGGCCTCTGGGAAAACCCACCCTGAGGGTACCCCAATCCTGTCATTCACCCTACAGTACAGTCCGTGTGCGGCAGCTGCAGGCGTGTGCTGCCACGCCACGCTCCTGTGTGTGGAAGCCTGTCTGCCAGCTGTGCCGTAGAAGTCGTTCCCCTCCCAGAGGCAACCACCGCCACTGTGATGTGACGATGACATCTGTCAGCCCCAGCCATAACAGGGGCATGGCGGGTGCTGGAGTCATCCGATGCCCAGTTTACAATGAGTCGTTAAAGCTCTGGTGAGGAGAGAGCACAGGAATAGTCTGCTGTGCCGACCGTTACATTTACAAGTCTACAAATTGGATCCTTTAAGAAAGACTCACAAAACAGTCATCTGAAATCACGTTTTTGGTTCATCAAATTTCAAATATATTTTACTGTGCTGAACAATATATTCTGGTGCTGTCTAAAACACAGCCAAACAACTTTATCGATTTACATCTATCCTATGACTTTTGGAACTTCAAGGTCAAGATAAAAAATATTAACAAAACCACCCAATTATAATCGCCATTTCCCCGAATCTGAGTTTCATCCAGAAGCCACATGGCCGCCTCACCCAGCTGGAGCTCCTGCCCTCTGCTGATTTCTAGGTGCACTTGGGAGCCCTTAACTGGTTCTGCAACACCTGTTACCAAATCGAAACGAACTCCCTTGGCACCATGGAAGCTCAGGTTTGTTAAAAGAATTGACTGGGGAGCATTTTTAAGTGTAGAGAACGTACAAATTAATTTACAAGTGACAGATGGCTTGAAGTGTTGTTTGAAATCTCCTCATTGTGTGGGGACACCCAGGAAGCAATCTGTCAGGGAGAGGCCGGGCACTTCTGATTTTGTTTTGGTTGGTTGCTCCTTTGCAGAGAGAAATGTGTGCTGTGTCTTTATTTCCCTGGCCCATCCAGCACCAGCTAGCTCTGGCAGCCCTGAGCCCACAGTCCACGGAGATTCCCCTGGGCCCCAGGTGAAGGCTCCCAGTCCCCGGAGAGGTGGGAGGAGCTGGCAGCTCAGGTTTCCAGCTCTCAGAACTAAAGATTCCACAAAGATAAAGCAAGGACATGCTGACTGACATAGGGCGCTAATCAGAAACGAAAGCAAAGCTCCGCTACATAGAAATGGGAGGCCTCGAAGGAAATGTGAAGAACCAGAAGGGTGCAGAGGCCTTGCCAACTAGTAGAACCTGCCTACACAGCAGCCGAGGCTCCGGTGCAGCCGGATGTGGTCCCAGATCCATCTGAAGTGGAGTTGTACCAGGTCGGACACAGCCCGGCACCAGGATTAAGAGCCATAGCGATCCTAGAGAGAAGCAGACCAACGTTTACTCCAATACACTCCATCTATCTCCTCCTGTGCCCGTGCCACAGTCGCTGTTGACGGGCATCCAGCTCTGGGCACTGGCTGCGTCTCTGCGCTGCCAGCTGCAGCGTCTCTGTGGCCAGGAGGGGACCGGGGTTCGGAGACCTGCCTGGGATTACACATTATGTGAGGTGCGCAAGGCCTAGAGCTCCCAGGCTGTACTAAGAATTGCAAGGCAGGGGTCAGGGCCATGTCCTGAGCTGTCCAGGGAGCATGTGGGAAGCACTGAGGGATTGTCTGAAGTTGGAAACCTAGATTTTGGTCCCTGCTCATCTTACAGAGGTTTAATCTCTGCCTCTGCTTCTTCACTTATAAGATGGGAATATTCTAAAAACAAGACAGCCACCCACAAAACAGGGATACTGCCTGTCAGGAGGACCCGATGAAGTCCTGAGGGAGGAGAGCCCCAAGCCTCTGCAGCCTTAGGCTTCCTTCATGGGGGGGCTTCGCCACATTTCCATCGAGGCCACAGCAAGGTCTGTCAGCAGACTAAGAGCCTCCACAGATCCATAAGGGGTAATGCCAACCTAGTCTACTCCTCAGGGCCTCATTTCACACAATAAGATGCTTCTAAAATGACTTCACATAAGCGAGAAGATTCCAGAAGCAAGCCATTCCCATACTCTGAGAAGGCCTCACTGTCATAACAAACAGGTTCCACCTTTGCCTTAGTAAGTGAATTAAGTCCAACACAGAAAGACAAATATTTCTATAGATACAGAAAAGCATGTATGTGCACACAGTGTAAAGCCCAAGTAAAACTGTCTAGGGCCCATGTTGAGGACCAAGTTGAGGGGCAGGAGCGAAGGGTAGAGGTGTGGAGGAAATATGCATCTGGTTAACCCTATACATTATGAAGATGTTCTTCGGTAACCCAGGACCAGAGCACACACTAATGAAAATAAGACTCAGAAAGAGATCAGAGTGCAGTGCAATCCCAGTGTGTGGAACAGGCAAATTAGATATGCGTGTTTTCACCCTGCAGAAAATGGCTTCTGGAGAACTCGTAGTTCCAGAGAGCCGCTCAGAACATGCCACTGAGAGAAGGAGTAGATACAGTCACACAGCCACACAGCAATAGGGTTCCCTATCACTTCAAAGATACGCAGCCATGGGCGTGGCTGAGCACGCCTTTAATCCTAGTGCTCGGGAGGCAGAGGCAGGTGGATCTCTGAGTTCGAGGCTAGCCTGGTCTACAGGGTGAGTTCCAGGACAGCCAGAATTACATAGTCTAGAACTAAAACAAAACACAGCAGAACGCTTCAGTGGTTATCTCAGAACAGGAAGATGGTAGATGGTTTTCATCTTAAGAATTCTCTCTTCTGTGGGGCTGGGAGATGCTCAGCAGTTTATAGCACTTGTTGCTCTTGCAGGAGACCTGGATTCAATTCCCAGCACCCACATGGCAGCTCATAACCATCTGTAGGGCCAGGCATGCATACATATGTACAGACATGCAGGCAAAACATTCATACCTATAAAATAAAATGATCTAAATAAAGAAAAAAAGAGAAAATGTTGTCTTGAGGCCGGGTCTCAGCCCAGGCAGGCCTTGAACTCAACACCTTTCTGCCTCAGCCCCCAGTGGCTGAGATTACAGGCAATATTACAGTACACTTAGCCGCTCCGGGCTTTCATGACGTCTGGGCTGTTCTGCAGCACAGCTCCCAGCTCATAGCTACAGCCCAGTAGTCCCCTGGGAGCTCTAACAGAGCTTCACTCACCTGAATGGATGTCATGACCCCATTGGCAAAGACAGAGAGTTTTCCAGCAACGGACCGCACGCCTTGCTTGAACTGCGCCATGTCCGGGGCATTGGGCAGCACGTTCGAGAGGTTGTAGTTTCCTGCACACAGAGAAACGCCAGCTTGCCCATCTCCAAGGACATGTGTAGCTCCGTGAACCCACTCCACCTCTCCTGCCTCCTCCCACGCAACAAACAGCTGTGCCCAGAGAGATGATCACGCAGTGGGGCAGGGCTTGGTGGGATGTACTGGTCCCACCGCACAGTTCCTTCAGCCACCACAGCAAGGGGACCCAGCACTCTGTACAGTGGCTCTCAAGGCTCAAACTGGAATCAGAGATATTATCATGGCCAGCACTGGCCGTGGGGTACTGGAGGTACTGGGAAAGGCTGTGGGTCCTGTGCTGGGCGACAGGCAGGCTCCAGGCTTGGAGGGTACCTTGTTCATTCATTGAGGGGCACAGAAAGAGAAGACAGTGCCTGCTGCGGTCAGTTCATCAGGTACCTCATTCCTGAGGTGGTTGACGCACAAGCATGTGAGGTCTGAGGAGTCCCCACAGCAGCTGGAGGGAGGGAGGGCTGGGGAGGCCGCAGGAGCCAGGCTGAAAGTCGGTGATGAGCACGAGGGTAGCACATCAGCCCAAGGGCAAGGGCTCCAGGGCGTGTGCTGAGCCTGCTCCAGCAGAGAAGAGAGGGCATGGACAGAATGCATGTAGACAGAAAGGCCTGGACCATGGACCTCCGCAGACAGAGGAACCTGGGGGTCACCCCGAACTCAGGGCTCTGTCCCTCCCACCCTCCATGGGAGCCATGGATCTTCTTTAATGAGATAATATGGACCAAATTCTCAGAAACGGAGACAAATCAAGAGAAAAGTCCAGGATTTTCAGAATATCGAATCTAACAGCTACTTCTCTGAGGCAGACACTGTAGCCACTGTGTTGACACCAGAGGCCACCAAGTGGAACTAGAATTCGGGTCTCAGGGTGGTGGGGTCCAGATGGGCAGCGACAACAGCCCCAACTACTTGGGCTCAGTAGCAGGGGCAAGCTCTGCTCAAGGCAGACCACCAGCTCTAGTCAGGGGGTGGCCTGACACCCCAGGGAACATCTCACAAAGGCCCCAAATTGCTATGGCCCCAGTATCAGAGTTCAGTGGACCTTCTTTTTGTGGTGGGGCAGGAGGCAAGCTTGAGCCAGTCAAAGCTCTGTAAATGTGAAGGGCGTGTTCGCTTCAAAGAGCTTTCTTTTTTTTTTCTTTCTTTGTGTGTGTGTGTGTGTGTGTGTGTGTGTGTGTGTGTGTGTGTTTAACAAACAATAATGTTTCAGAGTAAATGTTCCAGGAAATTGAATTTAAAAGCATGCGGATATTTCAACAACCTGGGTCTTGGGACTGACCTGCCCAATAGTCTTGGGACTGGCTCCAACATGCTGAGCCTGCACCGCTGGGGAAGAAGCCCTGCTTGGAGAACTCAGGGGAGGCTGAGGGCCTTTGTGCCAGGGGTGTGGTACATCACAACAGGAAGCCAGCCTGACAAAAGGCCAGGGTGTGAAGATCAGATGGGAAAAAGCAGCAGACTGCTGGCTGAAGCCTCACTGGGCAGTGACTGACCACTAACAACAGCCTCTGTATCTGTGGGCAGGAAGGATGGGCACAGGAGCCATGGCCCCGCCCAGCCCTGTCAGGCCGCAGACGTGTCTCTCTGAACACAGTTGTCTACCTGACAGCCCCTGTGCCAGCACATGCCAGCCTAGAACGGCTCTCCCCACTTAAGCCAGCAAGCTGGCAATGCCACTGTATCTCAGGGCCATAATGACCACAAATTCCTGAATGCACCTCCACACAGAATGTTCCAGACAGCTGAGACTACCCTACTACACCTTCTCTGTTGGAGCTGCATCCACTCCATATGTCTAAAAGGCAGTGTGGCCGCCAGGATGGTCACCCCACACAAACGCTCAGGCCTTCTGTAGGCCAAGGCCAGTCTGGCTGTGAAGGAAATGCTGTAAACCGGTGCCGAGAGCTCAGCCTGCAGCACTGGCTCCTGAGACCTCTCTCTCCCCTTGGTTCTTTTCCTGAAATGACCTCAGAGGCTGCTGCATTTCACACTCACACTGTGGCCTGGTGGAGGCCGTGTGGAGTGCTCGCACAGGCCTTCTGGGACAGGGTGTGCACAGGTGAAGCCACAGGCATATTTCTGTGTGGACAATGAAGGGCCTGCTCTGGGGCTTGCCTTGTAGACTGCAGCCCTGGGATGAGCGGCCACCGCGTGTAGGGATGTACTAGGGGCGGCCAAGATGGACACCTGCCCATTTCCACACTGCATTGGATCTTCCCTAAAGAGTCACTCACTCCTTAGTGCCTCTGTGTGTCCTGAGGGCTGAGGGGCCTGGGAAGTGACTCCTGGGTGCAGGAACCTGACTGGTTGGCTCCTTACACAAAATCTCAGGTCCAGCTACTCCACAGGCAGGAGATGGAGGCTAACCACGCCATGACCCCAGCTAGTGAGTGGCTGGCACCTCCCAGGAGCCTCCTGCCTCCTGTAGGAACCATGTTCTGGACACTAAACTGCCAGGTGGTGGTGCTGTGGCATCCGCTTCATGACATGGTCTCCTCTCACGGGACACCTGGAATGGCAGCTTCAGTTCTCACGCTCACACAGGGACAGGGGTGTATGGTGAAGGGGCATGGAATCCTGGGAAGGGAAAGGTCCTGTGGAGATGCATGTGCCGGGGAGCCCCATGAGTCCTCACCTGCTGCCTGCTTCCTCTGCTCATCGAAAAGGTCTGCGGAGCTTATGGAGGAGCTGGTGGAGAGCCTCTCTAACCGTGCCCGGGTTTCAAACTAGACAGAAAAAGGCAGAGTTAGACTCCAAGAACTGCTGAAGAGAGACTGGGATGGGTTTGCTCCCCTTGGCTCTCTACCTCCCATGTCACCCCCAGCCAGGCCCTGGAGATGGAAAAAAGGGCGTGTTCTGCAATTATGTAGGTCATGGGTGGGCAGGGCAGTGTCCCACATCCCTGTCAATGCGGTCAGTAGGAGGGGCAGCCGGAGCTCATGCACTACTCTCAGCCGCTCTAGGAAAACCCCTCGGTGCTTGGCACACCACCTAGTCCATCAAGTTGAAGACTTCAAATTTCTGTGTGTGTGTGTGTGTGTGTGTGTGTGTGTGTGTGTGTGTGTTACTGGAAATAGAACCTAGGGCCTCAAGTATGCCAGGCAAGTGCTCTTCCAAGAGTTGCACTCCAGACCATCATCAAATTTAAAGTAAAACCAAGTTGAAGGGCTGGTGGCCCCTCTGGCAATGAGGCCTCGGCTATGAGACAAATCAACACCCCAGGAACAACTCCTCAGATCTATCCCCACCAGCCCCTCTGCACTTGAGCACTAGAGAGAAGTGGGCTCAGCCCCAGCTTAGCCACTCCTGGATGAATGTGCTCATTTGTGAGGCAGGAGACCGCTGGCTAATAGAGCATCCGCCCACAAACATTTCCAGACTTCATTTAACCATGTTAAACTGATCAAAAGCAATCGCTGCTACATAAAAACCCGAATTTGCTCAAAAGCTACAGACTGATGGCCTCTCCCCAGAGAGGTGGGAGAGCAATGAGACTGGGTGCCTGACTCCACAGCTGCCCAGGGTGCTCGGGCAGGCCTGGGCTCTGGTCCTGCCTCCAGCGTTACTGTCTGGGGGCCTCTGGCCAGGTCCCTCCTCCCTCAGCAGCCCATCCTCTCATGGTTCCCACAGCTAAGCTTCCTTCCTGGTTCTCAGGGCTCCTTAGGAGCTCTCGGCACCCTTACATCTGCCTGAGCTTGTCTTCCAAAGTACATGTCTGAGGAAATGGCCTTGACGTTGCCAAACTTCTTCTGGGCTTCATCCGTATTGTCAACGGGCTCATAATCTGGCTTCCGGCGAGCGCTGGGTCTACAGGGAAAAACAGCCAGAGCTGGTCACACCACGGGTGGTGAAGCAGACCGGTTCACACCTCCACTTGTGTGGAGTCCCCCATCTCACCACCCACACTGTCCGTCACACAGTGGATAAATTGCATGGGGTACAGGACATTCCAGTTACTGGGGCAACCTCGGGTTACATGTGTAAAGTTCCTTGGTGTGGACAAGAAATATGAGCTCCTCTTCCAACTGTAGAGGAAGCGCTTCAACAGGAGAGCTGTGGAGCGGAGGCCACCTCAGCCTGAACCGCTATAGTCAGGCGACGGTGGAGCTCAGAGTTCAGGGCAAGGCCGGTTACAGGACGACCAGTCCACACGGTACCTTCCCACATGGGAAGATAAAAAACAGGATAGCAGGGGCTGGGGGCTGAGGACAGAGCAAGGGACTTGGGAGCAAGAGAATGTCCTGAGCTTGTTCTTAGTGGTCATGACATGACTGCGTGTTAGTCAAATTGATGAGAACTGTGCCAGGTGTAATCTGAGACAGAGGCACGAGAATCTCGACTCAGAGGCTAGCCTGGGTAACTCAGTGAAACACTGCCTCAAAATAAAACAATACAATTAAATCCAAAAGGGCGTATGTGTAGTTCAGTGTAGTGTGCTTGCCAAGCATGCTTCAGGTGCTGGGTTTAATCCCCAGCACCACACTCCCCACCCTATAGACGACAGCACTCATACACTCACACACATGTGCACACTCCCCCACATATTCCTAGCACCACACATACACACACATGTATACACGCCCACATACAGACAGCACTCCCCCACATACACACACACACACACATATATATATACCCAGAAACATATCTTAGCATCACACACACACACACACACACACACACACACACACACACACACACACAAGACCAAATTGCAGAACTGTTTTCTAGGAAACAGGGACTCTTACAGTTGGCAAATAGTCTTCAAATGGGGGAGGGTGACTCATTCATGAGCCAGGTCACCCTGACCCTTTGACTGAGAATCCCCAGGGAATCGCCTCACACCTGCTTTCTATCAGCCACAGGTTTCTGGCATGCACCCCCAACGCACAGCCACTTCCTAAAGCAGCAGGACACTGGTGACCCAGCTCTCACCCACTGGTCCTCTGACAGAGGACCTGGCTCCCCAGGCTGCAGCTCCTACCTGTCTGAAGAGCCTGTGTTTTTCACGGCAGGCTCAGGGTCTCTGCTGCTGTCTTTCTTCCAGTAGGAATCGGCACTGTCATCCCAGCTAGAAAAGGAACTACCTCTTAACTCCATGGGGTCGTCAAAGTACCTGTTGGAACAGGAGGAAATGGTGACCAGGGAGTATTTACAACACTCACTCCTTTTGGGGTCTCTTGCTTCCGGGTATGGGGGACCTGACCTCCCTGCCCAGCCATGTTCTGAGATGAAGGGCCGGCATGATACCAGCTGTGGCCAATGAACATGAGCTGACGTGAGGGTCCAAGGTCTTCCCAGCAACTGTGTCCCAGCTGACCTTGCTCTCTGAGGGCTTCAGGGAAGAGGTGAGCCCTTTCCTCTGTTGCAGCCTCAGGCTGCTGAGATTGCCACCCCCCCCACCCCACCCCCCGGACAGCTGCGAGGTCACAGGGCAAAGCCCAGAGGCTGGTTGGCCCCTCAGAAGTACATGGGGGTGTGTGTCAGTACTAGATGGGGAGGGGCCGGGATACTCAGGTTCTTCTCAATAATGGCGCTCAGTGTTCTGGAGATCACACTCATTGGACTCACACGGACATTCTTTATAACCTTATCTGGCCTGGAGAGGCATTGGGGTGCCTTTAAATTGTAAAAGTAGATGCCACCTGCATAGGTGCCCTGAGCCCTGACTCCATATGTGGAGTCTTCCCAATTCTTTACTCACTCACGAGAGCCTCTCTGTGCTCCGGGACCCTGTAGGGGATACCTAGTCACTCACAGGCAAGACTATGCCAGCTAGCCTGCAGAGGCATCAGTCCCATGCCAGGACTCAGCAGCTCTCCCCATCACTGACCTTCACCTAGCGTGGGCTTTGATTTCTGGGTCCCATTTCTCCATGAGCTTTCCTTCATGCTACCCCTCACGCTGCACCGTCCTCACCTCTGAACACATCCCTGCAGGTCCCTGGGGAAAGCCTTTAATAGCACACTGTCCTGTTGTCAGTCACACCCCCACCAAAGGCCGTTTGGACTCCATGGGGCTCAGCAAACAGTCCAGTTTCATTATTCTGAATGCACTATTGTAATAATGCATCATTTATAATTTGGAAATAATGGAATTCACTATAAAAAACCATGCAAGGATATGTCCCCCTCGCTTAATAGAAACAGCACTCTTCCATAATTCATAATATGCAAGTCCTAATGGCTGATGAATAATTTGGAAGCAGTAAAAGCACTCTGTGGCACTGACATGCTGGCTTTCAGAGTGTGTTCACCTCACCTCTGGTGCCGAAGCACCTACCTCAACCCTGCTCTGTCACTGTGGTCATCAAGTGAACTAGAGGGATGTTTCTGTCCCCAGATGACCTGCGGGTCACCATCTACATGGCACCAAAATCTCGCTGCTCTACATCTAAACACCACTTACCCCCAGGTTTCAAAGTGAAATTGGTCCCCCACACAGCGGCCTTTGGGACCCAACCTTCTGATTGAGAGAGGTTCCTGGAGACTCCAAGGCACATATAAAGGTTGATCCTGACCGTAGACAGTACCGGGTTATGAGGCCCTGTACAGAAAGTCAGCCCGGTGCCCATTCACTCCAGGTCACCATCCACATGGCATCCAAGTTTTCTCTGCTCTGTGTCTAAAAGTCATTTGCCCCCAGGTTTCAGGCTAAGTAACTGGTCCCTGGCATAGTAGCCTCTGAGCCTTCAGAACTGACCCTTCTGACTGAGCCAGAAGAGCTGTTTCTGAAGGCTCTAAGGCACACATAAGCCCCACATGAGTTTCTCCATGCCCTGCCGAAGGCTGTGGCGATGGGAAGGGTCCTACCTAGCAGGCGACCTTAACCAGAATCCTTTCTCTCGCCAATACTGCTACCCAGGCACAGACCTGGTGCTCCATGAACGTGAGTCTGTCTTTTCCTATACCACCCTCCATGGGCATCACTGATGAGCAGGGAAGTCTGCAGCAGGTGAGGAGAATGCAAGGGTCCTTAGACCCAGCCCAGCCCTCATCAAGACTCTATGTGAAATGACCTGATGTGTGCTTTCCAGGGTCAGTCACAAACTTGAATTTCTCCTGTGTAACAAGCATTTTGGTTTTCTCAAATGGCACGGTATGGACAGACCCAAGTACGCTGCGGAAGCCTATGGAGGCTGGAGAGGGGCAGGCAGGGAAGCAGGCAGTCTCTGACTATGCCAGCAAGGAGCCATGAAGCAGCCAGCTCTTTCTAAAATACTGGGACTCAAGTAACTCAGAGCTGTGCTTAAAAATAAGGAAAGAGCTGTTTGCACAATTGCTTACCTAGGAGCTTGGATAGGAAAGTCAACAATTTCACAGTTGACTCTAGATAACATAACCTATGCCTGTTCTACCTATGACAGCCATGTCTTTGGCCATGTGACATCACTGACAGATGTGTCCCATCCTCACCAACTCCAGATGTGAAAGGGTCCTTGGTGTGGTTAATGCAGCTGCCCAACTGACCACTCACTGAGCACATGTCTCTGGATGAGTTCCTCGGCTATAGTAGAAACTAGTCACAGCAGAGCCATGCAGTCTGTCGGGAGTGCCTCAGCTTTTCCTATGGACAATGCAGGGCAGGCACCCCCAGGATCCTTCACTGACCAATGAGGAGGCTACAGCATGAGCATTTTAATAAACTGGCTGTTTCTATGCAGTTCTTATGTGGCACAGCCAGCATTCAACCCAGGCTACTGGGTCTCTGAACCTACATGTTATGTCAAAGCCATCCCAAGTTCCTGTGAAGTCAGCTTCTGGGCAACCCTATTCAAGACGACACTTGTCCTCACCACATTCAGCCTTATGCCAGTCACATGTTTTGCCCCAGCAGACAGCAGACACGAAAGAACAGAACCAGGCTGTCCTAGTACCATTGGATCCCTTCAGAGAACAGTCATGGCCTTCATGAATAAATACACACACAAATACGATTTCATACTGGATTCTTCTGGCAGCTCTCAGAAGCTAGTGTTCTAACACAGAAGCTGCTCAAGGTCTGGCATGCTCCAGTCCTTGCCTTGAAGACAGGACTCCACCTCTCTCCACTCCTCAGTACAGAAACATCTCGTCTACCTCTGACTTGAATCCTTAGCTGCTGACTGTATCAACAAACACTTTTCTAGTTGTAAAAACTGCCCCTTACACTGTTTCCCAGCCTTTGGTCCTACACACAGACTTGCATCAGCCAAAGCTTTCAAATGGTGCCAGGCACTGATCTGTACTGGCTCTTAAGTGTTGTAGAATATTATTTTAAGGTGTGTTACTTTTGTTTATGTTGCATTTGTTTAACTCTGTAAAGCTGCATTACTTTGCCTGTCTAAAACACCTGATGGTCTAATAAAGAGCTGAATGGTCAATAGCGAGGAAGGAGAAAGGATAGGTGGAGCTGGCAGACATAAATAATTGATAGAAGGAGCTATCTGGGAGGAGAGGAAGAAGTAGCCAGAGAAGGAGGAGGACATCAGGGATCAGCCATCCAGCTACACAGCTAGCCATGGAGTAAGATCACAGAAGAAACGGAAAAAGCCCAGAGGCAAAAGGTAGAACGGTAATTTAAAGTTAAGAAAAGCTGGCTAGAAATAAGCCAAACTAAGGCTGGGCATTTATAATTAAGAATAAGCCTCCGTGTGTGATTTATTTGGGAGCTGGGTGGCAGGCCCCCCAAAAAGTAAAGGAAAAAAAAAAAAAAAAAAAACAACCAACAACTTTTAAGGCCAGCCCCTAAAGCACCCATGGAAACAGCTAGGCTCAGACCACCTGGAGCTGGAGGTGAAGTATGACTCCTCTGGGTCCTCTTGGTACTTCCTCCTTGGCTTTGCCAGTGTAGGTGACTCCTGCTCGATGGTCTGCATGTCTGAAGTCACAGAATGGGAGATGCCACTTGGGGACAGAATAAAAGAGAAAATATTACATCATTGGCCTCCTAAAGGCTTTTGTCTTACCAAACAAAAGAATACGTTAAGCTGATCTGGAGGGCTGGGAAACCCAATGTGAACTAGAAGTCATTCTGAGGGTAGGACCAAGAAGAAGACAGCCACAATCACGGGGTGTGTTGGGGCATCCACTCCAGTGCATACGTCATGGAAACTCAGACCCATTTCCTTCTCTCCAGGAACCATGTGTGCCATCACACACACACACACACACACACACACACACACACACACACACACACACATCTCATGTAGCCTAGGCTAGTCTTAAACTAGCTGTATAGCCCAGGCTGGCCTTGATGTTGCTGATCTTTCTGTCTTTACCTCCTGAGTGCTAGGATTAGAGGCACACACCACTATACTTAGCTTTACCCCCAATTATTTTGTATTTCTTGTTTGTTTTGAGACAGACAGGGACTCTTGTAGCTCAGAACGACCTTGGGTGAACCCCAATCTTGGTTTCTATGGTGCTGGGGATCCAACCCAGGGCTCTGTGCACATCTACCCATGAAGCTCCAGCCCGAGCCATAATATACCAAATACCAAAGCAAAGCCAAACAACTAGGAAAGGAAAGGCACCAAAGAAATGCCTCTGAGGCTGAAACGAGCCCCTAGACCCCTTCACTGTGAGCAAAGAGCACCGGCCAAGCGGACCCTACCTCCGGCAGCTTCCAAAGCCCATGCCCAGCCTCTCGGCTTCCACCTTCTTCTGGCCACTCAGGTTCAGTTTTTCATCCTTCTTCATGTGAATGTCAAGATCCTTGTAGGCCAATCGTAATGATGAAACACTGCTGGGAAAAGCACACGCTCACTAGTTCATCTTTAAAACCACACTCCTACATTAAAACCATAGGCAGAGCGGAGACGGGAAATTCCTCCTCCAGCTCTGCCCTCCTCTAGGCAGCACCCTTGACAGAACGCTGCCTTCAAGTCTTTCTGAAATACAAGTTCAGGACTTTACGGCTGCTCTTCTGATTGTCTGGACCATGCCGAGTGCCTTGGTTACTTCCCACCCAGGATCCTTCCTTTGACTGACATCTGATTACACTTCCCTGAGACATAACAGTGTGTGAGGTTAGTAAACTTGTCTACTGTGTCATTTAAGATGAAAATATTGTCACTGCAGGCGATCTGATGCCCTCTTCTGACCTCTACAGGCACCTACACAAACATGCAAACTCTCACATTCAGAAAGACAGCACACATGCAATTTTTTAATTTAAAAAGATAAATATATATCTAAAATTGATTTCATAAATCTATAAATCATTAGCTGTAGTTCAAATAATTTCCTGTAGTGTCTCTATTTATCAGGCTACTGTGAACATTTGAAATGGACGGTCACTATCCACCCAGCCTCTGTCTCTAGCTTTAAAACCATTTTGTTATTGTGTGCGGGATAGGGCACATGTATATGGCGTGTATGTGTGTGGAGGTCAGAGGACAACTTATGGAGTCAGTTCTCTCCTCCCACCAAGGGTTCCAGAGATTGAACTCAGGTCATCTGTGAGCCATTCCATGAGTCCTAGCCATACTCCGATTTCTATTAAAGAGGGCACCACTGGGCCTGGAAGTTGTGTGCACATTGCCCTTGCTCCCAGGCTTCCACGAGTGCAAGCCGTACTTAAGCTCATATAGAAAGCTATGCCCCAGCAGCAGGACACTCGGTGCTGTGAGAAGTGACATGCCTACCATCTGCCTCCCAAGGCCCTGGACAGCACCAGGGACCCGTCACCAGCGAGCCACCAGAACCCCGTGCGGAGGTGACTCCTGTGACGAGGCAGGAGACACACCAGGGAAACTCTACTCCCGTTTTTGCCCTTTCCTTCTTGTAACGAGACGTGGGGGTTTCTCAGGTCAGCTCTGACCTGGAAGGTGTCTCACATCATCTTCCTTAGCAAAACAACAGGGAAACACCAGCTTTCCTTCAAGTCACGATCTCATAAACTGCAGCAGCAGCAGGGCCTGGAGATGAACGGAAGAACTAGAAGACCCCGGGAGGGGCTCTCCTCGCTCACAAGCATGGGCTCTCCGCTCTGCGAAGGCTGGGCTGTAGGATGCTCACAAGCCACCAGCGTAGCCAGCCAGGACGAGGCTGCAAAGGGCCTTAGCTTCACATGGGACTGTGCAGGACATGCTGACTCTCCACTGATTCTTGCACTCTAACCATTCACCATCACTAGAAACATCAGCTTCCGGGCTTCACCCTCTTTTCCCTGGTGAACACAGAGCTGGGACAGGGTGAGACAGGTCTGCACAACAGTGACAGGCGGTCAGTCACATGATGTCCTGGAGAAGGGCAACAAAGCTGCCAAACTGGTTTCCCGAGTCAATCATTCCTTCCCTCCCCACCATGCACCTCTGCACAGAGGCTTTCTGCACATCTGGCCAAGGCTCTACCCGCATGTTGTGGGATAGTTGTGCACTGTGTGAAGACGTGTTGCTGGGATGGTGTTTTAAAAAGCTGAATGGCCAACAGGTAGGCAGGAAGTTTAGGCGGGACTTCTGGGCAGACAGAGAACTCTGGGAAGAAGAAAAGGCAGATTCACCAGTGAGACACAGAGGAAGCAGGATGTGCAGTATGGAGATGAGGTAACGAGCCATGTGGAAGATCATAGATTAAAAAAAATATATGGGTTAACTTAAGTTATAAGAGCTAGTTGGTAACAAGCCTAAGCTAAGGCTGAGCTTTCGTAATTAACAGTAAGTCTCTGTGTTGTTATTGCGGGCTGGCAGCCCAACAAGAAAGTACTACTACACCCACAAGCTGCAAGCCAAGCC